>JAQBSW010004731.1:0-65534 GCA_029291075.1 Eudiplozoon nipponicum
GCGAAATTTTAACTTGAGTTAATAAGATGACGAGAACTTCACTATTTTCCGCAATTCCCATTTTTTTCTGATCCTTTCTGTTGAATGAATATTGTTATTTGTTCGGTTGTAAACTTGTGACTTTTTCAGCTTTGACAAAACTAAGCAATTAAAGTAATTAATAAAAAGAAGAGCATTCACGAACAATTAAACGCTGCTCACATTGCAAACCTGCACTTAAGCGAAGCTTCTCAATGTAAAAACGGTCAAACCAACAATCGTCGATTTACGCACGCAGACAAAAAACAAACATTCACACACACACACTCACACACCTATATATATATATATATATATATATATATATATATATATATATATATATATATATATATATATTGTACAGTTATTTATGCGATTGGTAATTTCGTATATTTACATTGAACAACGAATTTTCTAAACCAGTATCAGCGAAGATTTCAAAGTTTTATTGAAACTTTTTACGAAGCACTAATTCGTCTGTGACGCGGTTTGCTACCAGTAACACTTTGGTTCTTTGTATTAACTAATAAGCATCTTTAACTGCGTATGTCACCACTATGCGTGTGTATTGTTTGAAGCCTAATATATTTTAAGTATGAAATTATTTTCACAAAATTAAACTTTTCTAAATAGCTAAATTATTCGTAGAGTCTGTTTATTATTCAATTCAGATTTTCATTTTTATTTTGTTAAAACAGAAAGTACTTACATTATTTTACACAACAATTCTCAGCTTTGTTTTGAAGTAACAGATTTCTATTGCAGGAATGTTATGAGTCAGTTTACCTTGATGAATACAATCAATCCATTTACAATATATAAACTCAAAAACAATTTTAAATCAAAATAACCATATTTTTCTGATTGATTCCTGGTACACATAACAGGAAAGTTAAAATAGCTTAGCACAAGCCTAAAAGTTTATTATTTTTATAAGTTTCCAATTTTGTAATCTACTATATTTCAAAAATAACAGTTTACTTCGTTACCTTATTTGCTTTATCAAATCTAAAGAATATAACTGACTACAACCAATTTCCTATCAATATTTAAGTACAAATAAACGGGTCTTGCTTTCTTATGAGAAGTCTATATGGGTCGATACTTTTTAAAAGTTGAAGGCAATATTTTAGTCAAACATTTCTCTTATTCAGATAAATAAGAATGTTATATAACGCAATATCAGCAAAGTTGCAGGAAAACATTCGAATTGTAGCTAGAGTGATAATGTCCTGGAGTATGACCATTGACATATTGTTCATGTTCAATATTATTTGGGATAGCACATATGTTTATTTCAAAAGTTTTTTATCCGTAATTAATGTTCATGTAAACAACATGCCGAATTCCAAAACAAATTTTATAATGTAAACTATTCTTACGTTATTCAAGTTAAACTTTTACACGTTAAACATAACGATATAGAAGAAACTTGTGAAATTCTAGATTACAACATTAAAAGGTAAAGGTAATAATTATGGGTTCAGTGATAATTGAAATTGTGAGAAGTCTCATTTTCTTCAGTAATTAGCTCATAATTGCAATAATTATAGATTAACTGAAAATATAAACTTTGTGAAGTCTAATGTCGTTAACTATCATTTTAATGACGATTCAAAAAAGGGAATTAAAATTTTACTTATTGGTAAGCATTTATTGTCTATGGATAATTAATACTATAACACTGGTCATTAAAGGGACTATAATTATGAAGGCCTAGTTTCACTGCATGATTAATTTACAGTAAAGTGTAATGATTACTTGGGTTATATTTAACTATATCACATATGGTGCAAAAGATTAAAATTGATTAACTCCTATCATTTCTTATTTGTAGCAAAATATTACATTAATTTATGTATGGCTAAATAGTTATATGATTTTTTGTAAGTTTCAAGCAGTCTTTAATATGTAGACGACCATAAATCAAAGGAACCTGAAAATAACAACAAAAGCTGCAAGAGACCTTTTTACATATCTTGCATAATGTTTTGTAAAGTAGATCAATAAAGTATATTATCTGGAGCAAATTTTATTACGCATATTCGTTCGTTGAGGTGTTTTGTTGCTTAATAAAATTAATTCAACAATATTTCCAAACAAATACAAAAAATATATATGGCGATGAATAGAAAGATTTTTTTAAGCAAATAAACTGAAGTGCGACTACTATACAATTAAGCAATTTCTTGCAACCGCGTGGGAAAATCAAGTTTTCCGGCGCTTACTTTAATATGTTTGATTGAACTGATGTTAGAAAAATATCAAAGCATTTCCAAAACGCCTAGGTATTTTTTCGCGTGGACTCGACATTCATTCAAGTTAGATTTTTCTGGTTGATAATACGTTCGGCATTGGATTATAGAAAATTTTTTATACAAAGTAATTCTCCTTTATGTGATTATCGATGTTTTCAAGTAGTTGTGCTAATTTTGTTTATTTCTTTTAAAGTTTCAATTGGCAACCGTTTAAAATTAATTACCAAGGGAGACACATTTATGTAAAGAGGCAATGTATTTTTCTAAATTTGCAGATTCAAATGAATGCAATTCTAAGACAAACTCGCTTTTCTAGAACATGACAATCATTTGTTTTGAGACAATTTCTTTTGCTTTGGCACAAATATCACACATTCGCCAGAAATAATTGACACTTGTTGACTGATATTTCAAAATCCGTGTTGCAGTAGCCATATTTGAGGTTGAGAACGCTCCAATGGCCCTATTTAAGGTTGACTCGAATAAAAGAGAAAGTTTTCACAGATATGCATGAATCAAATGAAGGGAAATTAGGACAATGATGGAAATAGCAATCGATCGGCGGAAGTGAATACAAAATAATACTTATTTTTACTTTGTTTTACACGAGCATACTCCTACAAATAACTGATTAAAGATAAAGCGCTTGTTTCTAGCAAAATGACTTTCGCTGATGGTTTGTTAAACATTATAGGAATATTATCAGCACAGATGACAAACATAACTGCTAAGTTATGAATAAATAAGTACAGGCTGAATGAGACAGCCATAATAAACTCTGAGGAAGTCCGTATAAATTACCTACTTAATATGAGTTAACAGAACACTGTGCTCCTTATTTCAACACTATATCAATTTCTAAACCGTCATTTGATATTATTAAACGAACATTGGTTGCGCGGGTGATGATAACTATTATTATAATCAAGGTTGCGGTCTTGATATAAACACCTGACCCATTAATAACTTACATATGTCAGTATAAACTAAGAATTGTATAGTGTAGAAAAGGCAATTCATCCAGTAGACCGGTTTCGTCCTTATTGGGAACTCATCATGTACTGGCCAGAATTTTCCGCGGACAGGATTCGAACCTGGGCACGTCTGCTTCGGAATCTGGTGCTCTAACAACTGAGCCATCCTGCCGCATTACGTTACATTACATTATATATTATTTCAATTAAGGCTGCGATCTTGATATAAGCACCTGACCCATTAATTACTTACATATGTCAGCATAGAAAAGGAAACTCGTCCAGTAGACCGGTTTCATCCTTATTGGCAACTTGACTGTTTGCAGAATGAGTTTGATTGTGTACTCAATACTATGAAAATTATCGGTTACCCAATAAATTATAGAAAAATTTTCAATCACAGTCATATAATAAAACCTGTTGTGCGTGTGTGCAACCTGATCGAAAAGCGGTCTTTATCATTCAATCACAATATAAAGGTAAAAAGCCAGTGAAGCGTACAAGTTTCGTGTAGACGTTCAAATAGAATGCAGCTGACATAAGTTTTGAATTAAGAAACCACCAAACAACTTCCACCTAGGCAAAATTATACTACAAGCTTTACTCATTGGTGCCTAAAATTTGATTTGTACCAGTGGGAAAACTTACTTACGTTTAAGCTGCAAAACATTAAATTCTCGCTAGTCTCAGCTCAACCAATGTGGTGTGTGTAAACTAACGTTTGTGTTATATATAGATACACGACCATGCATGTATTGTCATGTAAAAAATGCGTAATGCCAATATAGCAATTTAAAGTTATAATTATTGATATGTGTATGAGAAAGCTTCCCTATTTCCAGGGTATAGCAAAGAAGACGTCCGGAACTGTGCAAGCATCAACTTTTTTTCTCGAACACTGATATTACCATTGGGCTTCCAGACTCAATGAGAAACGATGCTTGGGTGCATCTATTCTATTTTCACTTTATGGAATTAAATATCTTTTGTGTACAATTTATGTGGATCGTTTTGTCTATTTAAACAAATTTAGTCCATTTATATTTTTATCAGTTTATAAAATGCAGTGAATCTGCAACATTACAGTATATAAGTTCTTAAGAAATCTATACCTGAGGCTAGAAATTTCCATTGCGTATTCAAGACGGATGGTAGCCAACGGGAGGAGATAAAAGGTTGCTTGTAAGCACCATTTTATTTGCAGCAGGTCTGCATTGCAGACGACCAGAAAAATTCTGTTCAGATGTACTGATCTAGCACTAAATCCCCATAAAAGAGCAGCATTATTGCTAACGCAAGTGACGGCAAAAGTGGAACAGAGGAAGAACAGTTGCTTGATATATACACGAAAAAAGAAGTTACATTAACCTAGAGGTCGAAAAATGACAACCATTAGGCGAACGAATGCTCAGGGAGTTAATACCTAATAGCTGGAACAGTTGTGTTAGTGATGAGTAGCACCGAATTATGGATAAATTCACCATCATATAAGGTGTTAATATGTAGGTACTTTATTTAAATTAACCCACGAGTTTGTAGGTAAACGTAGACAATAACAGAGTTAGTAGCAGTTTTATATGATTTTTGTTTTAACTTCAAAATAAATTGTGTGCACATTTTAATCTTTAAATTAATTAAGTAATGAATAGGGAGACCACTTAAATCGCGCGGGAGAAAAATTACGTTATAACTGTAATTAGTTTGCCTGATTGACTTCCGATTATTTGTAGATAAGTTACGTACTTTTTGAGTTGATAGCCCAGAAGCTAATTAGTAATATTTATTCAACATTTCGACCACCATGATATAAGCATGATAAGCTCTGTAATTAGATTTTCCTATCTGAACTTTGTACCATATGTGTATATTATGTGTAACTTTGATTTAATTGGATCTGGGCACAAAAATGGATAGAATGGCTTAAAGAGTGGGAGAGAATGACGCGTAGACCATTAAATTACATTTTCAATGCTAGCTTTCGGCTTTCATACCATAATGTATTTTGTCTTTTCAATCGTACTTCCCTGGCTAGTTAACAGTTAATTATTGAATTTTGATCATATTAACCGACAACGATTTCGAACACCGATACATCAATTGAGAATAATGGTGCTCAAGATGAATAGAAAATGATATGTAAACATACGTGATTGCGTGATTGGCATTCTATGTTCCGGTAATACAGAATCATATATTGCCTTATTAGTGGGATGAGTGTTTGGCAACTTCGGCAGATGTTCCCGCTATCAACGGAAAAGGAAGCAGAACTTTGCTCGCCTAAGAGTCGCCTCGATGATGAGACCATTAAATTGAACAAAAATAGAATCAATATCTTTCACTGACCAACGAGAATTGCACCAAGTCGTTTAGTCCTACTGATGAAAACGAGCAATTTAAACAGCCTTGTTTATTACTCCCAATATCATAACCAGATAAAAATTATCACCTATAAAATAAAAGACACTTCATACACGACAAAATTTGATAAATGTAGGAAAAGTCTACTTAAGGTCAGACTGTTTATAATGTGTTTCGAAATGAAGAACTAGCATACCTTTAAATAGCACGTTTATATTAAAGTTTTGAATTCTCGTTGGTATCTTAAACAGATGTTTTATTTGTATGAATGTATATTTGAATATTAATGAAATCATTGTACGCATTCTTAACTTTCGTTTGGCGCACTAAATTTCAATTTATAATTAGACTGTTTAACTTGTTGTGTGACAAGATGAATGCAGGCTTCATCTGGTTTCTTATCTGATCCATGCCTTTTCGGATGAAGTTGTTTAACTTCATATCAACATTTGACTTATTAATAGATCGATACTCATTTTAGAATAACGTTTTAAACTAGTAACAAATTAGTTCAGTTGTGACCAGAAGAATAAATCAAAGACAGCATGAACAGAAAGTATAATCTCATGCGCATTCATTTCGTGCTTACTGGCGACTCATCAGTAGGATCTGGTATTACGCCCTTTAGCCCCTTTATATTTGGGTGAAGAATGTGGGATAATAGGACGGTACAATCTCCTAGACGAATATGTAAACCTGCAATAGTGAAGCTAGCATTATATAAAGTCTACGACAATGCGACTTCAATGCTAACTCACACTATATAATATATATACCGAGTCTGTAAAGGATACTAACAATATGGCTATTGTGTTAGTAACTGATACCTTTTTTGAAATCGATGAGTACCGGATACTAACACTATGGTTTCCGAGTCGGTACATGATACCAACCTGATGGATATAAATTTATGCTAAAGTTCACCCAAATTGGGAATTACAACAATTTCCGAACACCTGTTACTCCAGTTAAACCATACACTCTGGCCTTCATCGATATCAGTTATCCCATTTCGCGGTAAGCATGACATCATTCAATTCAATATATTACAGTTAAATACTGTTTGTTGCGAAGAACTAATATATATGCAAGTATGTATTAGGTTTTGCGAACCTAGTTACAAATTAGTTCAGTTGTGAACAGAAGGATAAACCAAAGGCAGCATGAACGGAAAGTATAATCTCATGCACATTAGTTTCGTGCTTACTAGCGACTCATGAGTACGAGCCGGTATTACGCCCTTCAACCACTATATATTTGAGTGAGGAATGTGGGATAATAGGACGATAAAATCGTCCTATTATCCAACTTCTATGAAATAACACATTTGTAGCTTTCGCCGCATGCATACATGGTAAACATGTCGGCATTTACTAATCGCACGGGTGGTGTCAGCAATTCTTTAGAGAATTTTTGCAAGTTCGTGATTAACAATTATCGAAATTTATCAAACCTGTTATAATATTCAGAAATTCTTACATCAGGCACTCGTAATATCACGCTAAATTTTCCATGATAATCAATAGAACACGATTAAAATCTTAAAAACCACAACTAATGAGCCACGCATATGTATATAAAGTGTACGTGCATTCAAACAGTCATTAGTTGCGCTAGTGGTTGTAACAATTCGTTAAATTAAGTTTGCGATCCCGAAGTAAACACCAATACCATTTTATTTAAAAAAAATAGTGTACTTGTATATCAAAAGAAATAAAATGACAAATCTTTGTAACTTTATCAATGCAAAAAGCGGACTTTGGCCAGTTTTCATCGCTTTCTTTGCTGATACGACGTTTTAAAATCCGCTAGCAGCAAATTTATAAGCGTGCAATATTTTGAATAATTGATTTTAGTATGACTTTTTTACGGGCACGCTAAGATAATAATATCATATTCTGCCAGCTAACTGGTTGTATACCTGTACGTGCTCAAATGTAGGATCATTGGACTATTCTGTGCTGGTCAGATGGAAAAGTATAAAGTTTCATTATATTCCAGTCAAACACCTTGGTCAACAAAATTAATTTACATGATCACAGACGTCTACTTTGCCAGAACCGAGCTCTAAATCGCCAATATTACCGCATTCAACCACTGAGAAACTGATCTCGACGCTGAATTGCCTATTGCTCAGATGATCGTTTTTATGGTACAGAGCAGAGTTTCATTTTAACACTTATTTTTCAAATGCATATGCGATTACCTTAAATCTCGTCCGATGCTCAAGTCTTTATTGCAATTTTAAGAAAATTGAACGAATTAAAATGTATTTATCGCGCTGATTGTGCACTTGCGCTATACAATAATTAGATGGCCAACGAATATTTTTTTTTATTTTTCAATCATACTCAGCATGTTTAGATCTACTTCACGGAGCCGCAATATTAACATTGAAAATTTACGCATAAAACGACTTTTAATCTTATTACATACTTTTACATACTGGTACAGCTATTAGTCAATGGTAGATAGAATTGATCGAAATATGAACCAATAACGAACTATGCTTATATTTATCGTATATTTAGATATGTATAGCTGTGTGGCCTTGGCGAATACTGACCTGAGTTCAGCTATACGAGTTTGACATGTTATATACACAAATAAATCAGTTTTATCAATTAAACGTGGGTGGCGATAACAGTTATTTAAATCATTTTATATACACGTGTCAGAATTAATTAAGCATTTTATAATGTAGAAAAAGCAAATAATACTGTAGACCGGTTTTATCCTTATTGGGAACACCTCAAGTACTATCCAGTATTTGCTGCGGACAGAGCTCGAATCTGGGAACGTCTGCTTTGGAATCATTGATTCTAATCATTCCACCACCCTGTCGCTAAAGAAAAGCTCCCAATAAGGACGAAATTAGTCTACTCTATGATTTTCCTGTTCAACGTTATATTATTCTTAGATTTTATTCTAATAAATGTATAAATATAATGGGAGGGGTTTTTATATACAGCATGCAACCTCGATTTAAATAATCAATTTGATAATTTATTCAACATTAAGATGCAAATGTGTAATGGTATATTGTTGCGCAAATATGAGTTTGAATAATAGTTATTAAATGCCTTATATTTGACTGTATATATACTTTAAGGTTAACATAGAAAAACTCAATCTCAAAATGTTTTGAAGAAATAAAAATCCATAAACTTGAGGCAAATTGTACAATTTGCTTTAAAAAATTGTGTTCAATTATTTCTTTTATTTTCCATTAAACCCTGGCGATGGTTTCATTAACTAAGAAGCGAGACGTTGAAAACAGATAAAACTTGTGTACATCTGCCTCAATCTTTAGCAAACAAAAGTGGTTAAACATGGTATGCATACAATTCGCAAAAGTTATCTTTCATAGTTATATTGCTGGCAACATTTAAATGTGAAAAATTTACAAGCTCGCAAACTTGATTGAAATAATTGCTACCACGAATTTGGTCGAAACGCGTCGGTACGTGCGACTGACGGTAGTTCTGCTATGTTATTTGACGACTGAGTAAATACAATGCGATTGGTGTTTACATAAAGCTCGCAAACTTGATATACTTAAACAGTTTACCTGTCGCAGTTATGTATGAGACAAAAGGAGCCTAGTAACATGTTGGTTCCAAATAGGCCAGGAGGACATACCAAATTCTGCATGAACAAACAATATAATTCATGTGCACATTCTTTTTGGACTTTGAATGTGACTCACCAGTAAGAGCTGGAAATGTGTTTCTAACCCATTGCTTAAATGGTCCAGATATGCTGGACAGTTGAACCATGAAATCACCTATGCATATATTTTTCGAAGCAGTTGTGGAATCAACTTCCTGTAAATTCTTTCGTAAACAGACTTCAAATCCATCTCTCTTTATGTTTCTATATCAAACGTTTCTACGGCATCAACGCCACGATTGCCAAGCAAAGCGTAATTAATCTAAATATATTTTATCACCTATTTGGAATATCCGATAATCCAGCAAATCCCTCTTCTCTCTCCTTGATCCATATCAGTTGCCTTATATACGTGATAATAATGACATTAGTCAATAACACACATTCTGTATTGCTGAAAATTTAAATATATTTTATTTTGTAACACGTATTGTGTATCTGCTGGAAATTAGATTCATGAAAAAGCCAGAAGGATTTGATTAAGCTGGTATACATCAAACATATAATGTCTTTTTACATGCAGTTTGTGCTAATCGGTATAAGCCGGTAATACGACCAAAATTCACAAAATATCTGGTTAAGAAGTAATGGACATTTGTATGGTACGAATTTCTATACAAAGTTGAATTAAAGCAGTAGTAGAATCAACTTCATATAAAGTCATTTTTAATGCGACCTCAAAGCCAACTCACTATATCTAATATATACGACTAATAGTGAATAAAATGGAATTGGTGTTTACTTCAACCTCGCAAACTTGATTTAAAGAAATGATACCACCACCCGCCCAATCGATTATTGTTAATTTTATTGTCTATATATATATATATATATATATATATATGCGTGTGTGTGCCGCAAGTTACAGACAGCTAATGTTCATGACTGCCTATAAATTGTGTAGCCGACATTTCCTGTCACATACAATGTATGCAAGACCTCAAGAGGTGAGAGCCCCCTATCTAATTTTCTTTCCATATATATGCAATGCGGTTTCATCCTCACTAGTCAGTTTTCCCTCGAACTCTGACGATGATCATGGAAGGTCGAAATGCGTCAGTGCATTGCGACTGGCGGTAGTTTTGCTATGTTATTTGACGACTGGTTAAATTCAATGGAATTGGTGTTTACTTCAAGCTCGAAAACTTGATTTAAAGTCATTGTAAAGTCAATTGAGTATGTTGGAAAACAAACGCATAGCACTCAACATGTTCTACGTGAATGAAACAAATATTCCACGTTAACTGTTTTTCCGAATGTTTACGTTTGCATTCCGCCCAATTAAGAAATTCAAATAAATTGAATTATCTTTTAAATGTGCTGGAAAGCATTTTTTCCTTAACATTTACGTGCTTTATACTAATTGCGACAGGTTTTCGGTTTTTCCACGATTGTTGAAAATTTTCTTAAGTGTATCAATTAATCAGCTGAATTGAAGGTCTATTCTTTCAAAAATATAATTTCGAATGACGTTTTGTAATTAAAAATTAAAATTTTATTTCATTACAACCGTTAACAAAACCCTAACGTCGATTGTTTTGTTTATATTTACGTATTAAAGAAAGTTCTGGTTTCAATGTAAACCAAAATCTTTCCGTTTGCATAACTACCAATTGTTCTTTCACAATTTTATCATTTCAAATATATTATTCAGCTTAATTCATCGTTATCAATTTCACATTTTGACTAAATATTCTACTTTTAATTAATTAAATAAATAATAATAGTTTTTCAATATTCATTAAATACATCTAATTATCCAATTAGCGAAGACTCCATATAAATAATGCTTGTGACTGTATAAAAATTGTGTAGCCGACATTTTCAGCCAAACGCAATGTATGCAAAACTACTATTAGTGAGAGCCACATGTCTAATTTTGCTTTCCATATATATATTCATTGTGGTTTGATTCTCAATATTCAGTTGTCCTTCGCTACCTGATTATGATCATTGAAAGTCGAAACGCGTCAGTACTTGTGACAGGCGGTAATTTTGCTGTTTTCCGACGTCTGGTTGAATACAATGGGATTGGTGTTTATCTGATGCTCGAAAACTTGATTTAAAGTATTGTTATCATACCAAGTGCAATCAATGAATTTTTCATCATCCAAATGCAAACTTTTCGTTTAAACAGGGATGAATGGAAAGATTACTGCAGAAATAAATTCTGTTTGTGTATAATTGCTAATAACTGTAGCATGGATTATCCCAATTAAAAAGTGCAAAACGGTAGAACGATTATATTTTGCTTTTTAATTAAGCATGCAATTATAAAATAGAATATTAGACATACCTATAGCATCAATTTAATAACTATTTCAAATAGCATTGTGTGGAATATAATAGAAATATATTAAATTTATAAAATAGGCCAATTTTTATTGTATTTAATTAGCCAATTATAATTTCTATCGGGCAGAGTGGCTATAAAGTACTAATTTAACTTTGACGAAGTCACGTTTTTACTCTAATTCCTTAGTAAAACTTCGCAACTCAATCTTGACTTGTTATTTTTATTAAGGATGACTTGTTGGCAAGAGGCGTTGGCTACAGCAGGTAAATTTTAAAAGCAGAGGGAGGAAATGAAACAAGAATATGGAGACAAAGTGGAAGGGCGAGTCGGCTTAAGAAAAATGAAGTAATATCGTGCAACACGATCAGTGTCATTAACCTTTACAATTTTCTATTGAATATGGTTTTCACAGCTATTGTAGAAACTCTATGCGTGGACTTATCCGGGTGAAATTTCCTATCAAAATGTGGCACGGTTTTAGAGTGAAGAATGAAAAGGAATTCCGGCAAGTTGTTTCATACCTTACCTTTTAGTATAAATTTTACAGAAATGAATTGTTTTGAGATAAATATATTATGTTTTTTGTAGCAATAAGATTATTTACTGGAACACTAAAAGGAACGACAAATGTAACTCCGACAAGCCACACTGCAATACGTTCTTTGGGACTTACGTGTCTTTTCACGATCAGATTGTGTAGAGAAGTTGTAACAGTTCATTAGAAAAGATGGGAGGTGTCTGTATCACAAAGAAGATCCTTTTTCCAAATTAGTAGTTACAATGTCGTTAAAGGTTAATACACTGCAAACACGTGATTTCATGAAATTATTAAAAAAACAAATTGAAAAGGTAGAATTAAAAATACTATGCCAAATGCAAAAATATTGCTATTTAAATTCCATCATCGCTCGAAACATATAGGCACAAGCGTAAGGTAATTTATTATTGAAATAATTTTTTTAATGCCATACATCTTAACCAATTCGGAGTCTAAATTACAAATTAAAAATACATTTATTCTTAGTTATCTAAAGGAAAATGTCTAGACATTGAGCCTAAATTGATCTAAGGAATTAGGCACAATTACAACTGAATATATATATATATATATATATATATATATATATATATATATATATATATGTATATGTATATGTATATAAGAACAAACAATCGTACCCATGGAATAACATTTATTAATAAATCTTATTTCTAACAGTATCTACAGCCATTGTTCTGGATTCGTTAGTACATTCGTTCATCCAATCCCACTGTACATGTGTTGTAACCAATCTCCTCTTCGTTATGCTGGCCTTTGCTTTGCGCAATTTAGACCACTGCTTTTGCGCAATTTAGACCACTCCTTTTGCGTAACGTCATTTGGTGTGTCATCGCTTTCATTGTAATTGCGTCCGTAATTGATGTATGTGTCGTATATTGCGAAGCGTTGGCTATTTTTAAAGGCATGTCGGTTATGTCTTTGTTCCAGTCCAATTTAATTTCTTTTTGAATTATTTTCTGCACGTTTAAGCAGGGCTTCAGCTTATTAATTGCAATAGCTTCAAAAGCCAGAAGCATTTTCTCTGTTTTTGCCTTGTAGAGAACTGAAAAATTGTTACTACTAACAGCATGACCTGTGAGTAGTACATGTTCGCAAATTGTTGATTTTTGTGCAGGAGCTGCACTCCTCTTTAATAGTTTTTGAGGGAGATGCTGATTTATTCTAGTTTCGAGCCTCTTTTTTGATCTGCCGATGTACTGAGCGTTGCAGGTACATTGAAATTTGTATACAGACAAAGGTGTTGACGTCACAGAGAGGCTATCTTTTTTCATTCGTGCGCATCAGTTTTGTTGTGTTGAACACCACTCTCACCTGTATTGATGGAAAATGTGCTTTTGTCGCTCGAATTACTTTTCGTTTGAAGATTTCCGCTGGAAGATCACCTCCAAAGGGAACACTAAGCGTTACTACCTGGGGAGTTTGATTTTCTTCCAAATTGGCCTCGATTTTGTTGCGTTGCCTCAAGTTGTAATCGATGAACCAGTTCGGATAGCCATTATTTCTCAACGCTTCGCGAAGCAAATTTAGCTCTATTTCAATGTTGTCCGGTGAACAAATCCTGCGTATTCGTGTGCCCAAATTTATTATTAGGCTCCTTTTGTACGCCCTTGGCACACTACTCATATAATGGATATTCTGTGCAGTCCAGCTTGATTTCTTGTGAACTGACCTTGAGAGAGTACCTTCTTCATCTCTCGTTATTCCTACATCTAGGAAGGATAAATATCCGTCTTTTCTTCTTCTATTGTAAACTTGATTGCCTGGTCTACCTTGTTTATGTGATGTAGCAGTGAATTTGTATCTTCATCCTTTTCAACGACCATGAAAGTATCGTCAACGTAGCGCACGTAAAAATGAGCTCCATTGATAAATGGTTTTAAACCAGTTGTTTCTAAATGGTGCATGTATATGTCTGCCAATACTGGTCCAAGAGGACTACCCATACCTATGCCGTCAATTTGTCTGTAGAAGACTCCTTGGAAATACGAATTGTACGTTGGATGTGCATAATAGAAGTAGTTCTCTCATGTCGTCCACTTCTATCAGTGTTTCCGCTCCTGATGATCGTATATATTCACATAGGATATTTATAGTTTTATTTACTGGAATGCTAGTAAAGAGTGACTTTATATCGAGGGACACCATTTTCCTCTCTTTCAAATTTAGGTCGCGAATTTTTTCTACGAATTGAAAGCTATCCTGTACAACGTGGTCTATTCTTCCTTTCATGATAGGCTTTATAATCCGGCATAATAGTCTGGCTGCCTTGTGTTGTGGGGAATTTATCATAGATAAAATGGGCCTGAAAGGCGGAAGTCCTTCATTGTTGGTCATTTTGTGAACCTTGGGCAACCCATATAATATCGGTTGCGTTGAACCTACGGGCTTGGCATGTTTGCATTCTGTAATAAAAGCATTTTTGTGCTCTATGTCGATTTCTTGTTTAGCCTCGACCTTCGAAATAATTCGGTTTAGAATCTTCGTTATGGAATTTTCTAATTTTGCCGTGGTGTCGCGTTGTACCTCTTCGCGTTTAAATTTTGATTTGTCATTCAGAATTTGTAACATCGCCTGACTATAGTCCGTATAGTTCATTAACACTACGCCTGTCCCTTTGTCTGGCTTCATGAATCTGACTTGTTTGTTTCGTTGTAGCTCATTCAGTTCTTCTAGATGCCTTTTGGTGACCAGTTAATTGCCTTTGAATGTGCGCATATATTGGCCATACGCACTTCGGAGGTCCGATTTAAAGAGCGAAATGTCGTATTTTTCATTTGATTTGTGTTTTGTGGCATCTTCAAAGAAGTATTCCATTGATGCCTGCTTATGCATTTCTTCACATTCGTTTATTCTAGTTTTTGTTATGCAGTATTTCGGTCCAAGAGAGAGAACTTCATTTTGATGTTTTTTTAGATTTATGTCGGTGTAATGAAAAATAAATTTGCCTGGATTCTCAGGAAACTTTTTGAGCTTAGAACATTGCACTGCATTCCGCGCTAGTTTTTTAATCTCTCTCTTCCTCGCACCTTCTGTAATCCATGCTATCTCTTTTAGAAAATTAATTCGAATTCCATCTTCTAACATCTGCAGTTTAGACTCTATAGATAGACATTTAAGTTTGTAGCTATCCGCTTTTGCTTCTTCTTCTTCGATGACATTTTCAAGAATGCGCCGATGAATATTCTCTGATTGATGCTGATTGGTACTTTTCCAACGCTTAATCACGTAAGTTGGGATTGTTTCCTCACATAGACAATTTTTATAATACATCACACGTTCCACACATTCACCATATCTACACGAATAGGATATATATGCATTGAGTGTTTTACGTGGAATAGGGTGACCACGGTATTTCAATAAATTGATAGTTTCTAATTTCACCATTTTAAAAATGTAAGAACAAAACAACGTACTCCATGGAACGCTTAGTGTTCCCTTTAAAGGTGATCTTCCAGCGGAAATCTTCAAACGAAAAGTAATTCGAGCGACAAAAGCACAGTTTCCATCAATACAGGTGAGAGTGGTGTTCAACACAACAAAACTGATGCGCACGAATGAAAAAGATAGCCTCTCTGTGACGTCAACACCTTTGTCTGTATACAAATTTCAATGTACCTGCAACGCTCAGTACATCGGCAGATCAAAAAAGAGGCTCGAAACTAGAATAAATCAGCATCTCCCTCAAAAACTATTAAAGAGGGGTGCAGCTCCTGCACAAAAATCAGCAATTTGCGAACATGTACTACTCACAGGTCATGCTGTTAGTAGTAACAATTTTTCAGTTCTCTACAAGGCAAAAACAGAGAAAATGCTTCTGGCTTTTGAAGCTATTGCAATTAATAAGCTGAAGCCCTGCTTAAACGTGCAGAAAATAATTCAAAAAGAAATTAAATTGGACTGGAACAAAGACATAACCGACATGCCTTTAAAAATAGCCAACGCTTCGCAAAATACGACACATACATCAATTACGGACGCAATTACAATGAAAGCGATGACACACCAAATGACGTTACGCAAAAGAAGTGGTCTAAATTGCGCAAAGCAAAGGCCAGCATAACGAAGAGGAGATTGGTTACAACACATGTACAGTGGGATTGGATGAACGAATATACTAACGAATCCAGAACAATGGCTGTAGATACTGGTAGAAATAAGATTTATTAATAAATGTTATTCCATGGAGTACGTTGTTTTGTTCTTACATTTAAAAAATGGTGAAATTAGAAACTATCAATATATATATATATATATATATATATATATATATATATATAACTCCGCTTGTTGTTAGTAATTCAATGTTGCAACCTCATTTCTCTTATTTACTTTTATTAATTATCCAAATCACCACAACTAGAGAGCTTAAGACTGATAATTTGCACAAATTTAGACATGTATTTACCATTTTATTTGAAATAGGCGTTAAGGTTGCTATGTTCTTTCACTCGAGTAATTAGCCGTTTGCTCGATCGGCCTAAGTAGTTGATCGAAAACTTTTGCATGTATATTGATAAATAAGTTTTGAGGTCAACATTAACGGATGCTTTTCTTTTATGATTGGTAAATGAATATATGTTGCATTAAATAACACTCGTAGTTTAGCTGCATTATGTATAGGTGTGAATGAGGCGACATAGTTCGTTTTAAATAGGATGTTTAATTAAATTGCTTTCCCTTTGGTTCCTACAGATAGGAAGTTTACTATAAACTTAATTAAAGCTCGCATTCCAGAAGAATTTTAAAAGAACCTGACGTAGAAGTGGCGTTAAAATTTAGAGCACATAAAAAACGTTTTTATTGGAAACGAAATTACCTTCAATATATTAACCAGTTCGGATTCCAAGGGGATTTGGCGCGCAGTTTTCATATTCCATAACTACGTGTTTATCGAAGAACACTTACAAGGTTGACGTAAATCGTAACCGTGTAGTTATAGTTAGATTAAAAGGTGTTGTAGGAAAAAATTTGGAGTGTAACTTTTGTGCTATATCTTTTGTGTTATTCATAATGCAATTTCTGAAGATTTGGCCAGATTTTTTTAAGAAAAGCAAATTAGAAAATTATATAAAATCTTGATTTGTCAGTGAATTAATACCGACTAAGTCGGATAAACTTTCGCTTTTTCTATTGCCAAATACAAATCGGCCAGTTAACTATGGAAGTATTGTCGATGGGCCTAAGTTATTTAATTCGACATTCAGATAAATATGATATTGATTTTTGAGCATCATTCGAATTTCTGTTTGAAAAAAACCGTCGACATATAACCTCCAAGTATTTATCAGAAAAACTGGTTTACTGTTTCTTTAGTTAATCAGGCTTCATATGTTAAAACGTTTGAATGCGAAGAACAGGACACATTGACAAAGCAACTTTTGAAAGAGCGTGAAGATATCAGCGGAAATGCAAACATAATATACTACGCGGTGACAAAGGCAAAGTCGGTGTTTTAATAGACAAATAAAGTAACACAATAGATGAAAAACCTGCTTTGTGATAAAAAAGTAGTTGAGCAGAAGGATATAAACGAAATTAAAATCTTAGCAAATGCCTGTTTAATTAAAGAGACAGTTGCACAGAAGCTAAAACCAGTTGGATTATCTACACCAACAGTGCACTAACCACCAAAAATACACAAAAAATATTTGCATATGAGAACGATATTACCAATGGTCAGCTCTCCATTCTATTCACTGGAAGTAGGCCAAAGCATTTCACCATCTCCTGTTCAAGGTCATTTTTTACGCAATTTTTTTCTATTCACAGATGATGTACATTTTCGTTTAAATGAAACGATTCCATCAACAGGTTGTGGGTGTGGCAATCTGGAGCCCTCAATGTCTGGAGTTAAAAAAGATTTTCGTAGGAAATTTTGAGCTCACATCATTAAATAGAAACATGTAAACGTTTACAACTTAGTATGTTGACAATATTTTCTTTTTTATTAAAAGCAGGTCACGGTCAAGTAATCTGCTTCAGATTTTCAATAAAGCGATAACAAAATTTAACTTCATGTCAGTGAACGAGAAAGACGATTGTCTGCCGTTCTCGGATGCACTACAGAAATGGGTCAATAGCAAATTAATTCTAAAAACTTACCACTAGCTAACCAAAACTGCTCAATATTGATATTAAAGCTGTTTCAACAGTTCACAGCAGTTTTTCAATAATTGATAGACTGGTAATTCCAGTTTCAAAAGTGAACAACGATGTATAAAGTCTACCATAGACAATTGGTTGAACCAATTGTTAAAATAGGGGATTAAAAAAACAAGCAATTTTTTGAGCGTCCAATTTAAGAGGGACTCTTTTACCCACAAAACTCAGAAAAAAATTGAAGTAGCATTAACACTGAAATTTATTGCAGTTAAACTGTGAGAAATACACTTTCCTTTACCATAAAATAAAACGAAAGAGCCGTATATATTTATCTCAATCAATATATATCAACACATATGCGTAATCGGTAGATAATATTACGTAAACAAACGTTCAAAAGTACTAAATACCGTCAGACAGTGGATTTAGATGCAGCATTCGTGTTGAAAATGAGCTGATTTTATAAATGTTTTACAATGTAATGCCTTTAGCGGCAAACTTAAATTGAATATTAATTGGATAAAATTGAGTGGTTAAATTTTTTTAAGAGCCAATGTTATTACTATTTTGTTTTGTTTTGTTTGCGAAAACTAGTCAACAATATTCCTATGATATTGAAAATTTATTAAATAATTGTTCAGTTCAAATTTGGTTTAACATGTAGGTCACGCCATTGCCAAAATTATTCTTTATTTTCAATTAAAAAATAACACTATAACTAACTTAAAAGGTTTGTCAAGATATTGATGAATGAATGCGACACTTACGATGTCCTAGATGTTACAGTTTAGTATGTGATATTAATACATTAGTCAAAAACATATAAGTCGATGCATCTCTAATCAGGGAAGCGAGTAGAGTATCACTAAGAAACTATTAATTACCACTTACTGAAATGGAACGAGAATGCTCGGACAACCGATTGAAGAAGACTAAATAAGTTAAACAATCATTGATTGCGCGAGTGGTGATAATAATTATTTAAATCAAGTTTGCGAGCTTGATATAAATACCAATCCCACTGTGTTAAACCATTTGCACAAATTAGCAAAACTTTTGTCCGATTGATCACAAACACGAACATCTGTCGGAAAATTCCATTTATAAAGGATGCTGTTTTACCAATGAAAAAACGGAAGCAGCTTTGTTACGTACATTTAATATACGGCAATTATATTTATTTGATAAATAATATTTATCAATGTATTTGCGTAATTTATCGATCAACTGACACAAGACGATCAATTAGACAAACAATAAATACGGGTCAATAACACAGAATAGTAAACGATCGTAATAAATTTAATACATGTTAGTAATTACGCAGTATATTATAGAAATCTAGTACCCTTGTTCACAACATAGTGACTTTAAAATATTAAATATATACGTAAAAACAAAAATTAGATTTCGATCTCTAGGGCACTCTGGATTAACGAATTGCAGTCTAATTAATGCTTGCAGGAATACAATTTACGGGCGTTGTGTCTGATGTAGAGTTGACGTACACAAATCTTGGACATTCCTCCTACCTATCTGTCCCATACACCTTCAAACTCTTTGCAAATGCGTTCTTAGGCTTTGATTACATGCAATATAAGGAACTATTTTAATTTGTGGATCCTTCAGAAAAATAAAATAATTTATAAATTCTTCTATTTGACAAAATTTGTTTTAAACTTTCCCATGGTCAAAATACAATGAATAATATTAAAGATATTTTAGTATTTAACGTCTGTCGATCAATTACATATTGCTACATCTTCTTTTAGCCACCTCGTTCTTACAGCTGGATATAAATGCCAGAGTTTCAGTTCATACAAGTCTCTCTCCTGTTTCTTCACACTAGCCAAGAATTTTTCCAATGTGACTATTTCAAAACGAGAATTATTAAGTCAAACTTTATTGGGATTTAAAGCAAATAGCACCAAAAGTGCTTGTTTATATAAACCAATACAATTCATGAAGTCGCCAAGTATGGTTGATTGGAATCAAAATTTTTCCTGCATAATTTAATAGCGCATTATAATATTATACTATTATTATTATTATTATTATTATAATTATTATTATTATAATAATTCTTAAGTAATACCTAAAATATAAATGATCTTTTCGAGAATTTATGAAGAAAGGCGGCCAGTGTTGTATGAAGTCGCACTTATACAAATATAATTATTCCTACTACTTTATTTATTAATTTATTAATTATTAAACAAATATTATTGTTTAAATCTATCCTCCAGGCCTGATTATACCGAACGACCAGTGTTGCGACCTGCACTTCTACACCTTCCCGATTTACGCCATTGTGTGCAGCTAGGTGTAAAACATGGTTTTCGCTTCAACTTTAAATTCTTATGTGACCATTCAGGTTGCTAATTAATACGTAGGTCATGATATATCAGTATTTTACTCTGTAGCATCACCGACCAATTTGATTCTGAAGATATTTTATTTTCAATTGGCATTTCTCTCAAACGAATTATTCACAAGCGAGTTATTCGCATCCAACAACAACAACAAATGTTTTGGTCAACCTAAAGTGGAACGGGTCATAAGCTAACTCGTATATAATGAAAATCACAACGAAGATCAAATTATTCGATTCTGTGGCATCAATTTATCGGCTATGTGCCTGTTCAGCACAGCCTTCTGTCATTCACGTTTTTTATGTTATGAACACACGTAAGTGTGGAACTTCTTGCAACGGATCCAAGTTGTAATCTCAATGACGCAAGCGATCCGCGCCACTAGGCTTCACATCACTTGCATTTATTGCTACGCTCTCGACCAGTAATATACTTGGTCAATCTAGATAGGACACATAAGATTGTACTCTCCTCGAAATAAGCATAAGAATGATATATTAGAATCAGCATCACGAGTTATCACAAACAGAGTCATTTTAAATCATTCACACACTATATTTTACAAGTGATAACGCAGTAAGTATAACCTGCCCTATGCAATTAGATTTAACTTATCTTCATTCAATCAGCAAAATACACATATAATAAAGGAACTTCAACAATACAATAATATAATATATAATACTTAAATATTTTTTTATCTTTCTGCTGTTTTCCATTACATTCAAATGCGGATGACCTATTAATATCAACAACATTTTCGCACTAAAAATATCGACATATATTGTGGCGATGAAGGCTATCGATACATTTAGCCGAAATATTTTGAGAAAAGAAAACTACTGGAACAATGAAAGCTGCATAACTCAGAACGCTGATCAGGTAATATAAAGTGGCGTTTTGAAAGATTATTGCCACTGCACATTTAACTATCATGAGTTAAGCAGACATGGGTAAAATTTATAACTTTAACTACATTTTCTTATGTTTGCCGAAATAAAATGTCTTAATGTTTAACTGCTTTTCTAAGATATTTGCCATAGTTGTTAAAAAAACTTAATTTATTCCAAATTTGACGTTAGGAATAATGGATCAGAAATATTTTCCATCTGACTGATTGGAAAACTTTCATCAAGTTAGTCAATTAACCGTGAATGCGAACAAATTCTTACCAATAAAAATGTCTGTTTAGTTTCAAAAGAAATGAGTGGGAAAATTAGTCGAATGTTTTGTCTCGATTGTTTAGCAAACTAATTTACCAAACACTCATTTCACAGACTTCTGCTCGGATTGCCATCTTGGCTGTAACTGACACTAGCCTCGAATATTTGGAATATATTTCCGAGTTGCAATTCTTCTGTGCCTCAATTATACTACACAGATAACGGTGTGAAACCTATTAGAAGAGATTGTAACTTAACCTGTGACTTATCGGCTTTGATGTACTAAATAATAACTTTTGTTTAAATAGATTAAAAATTACCAATTTGGCGAATTGTTGATACTCCAGCTTTTCGGATTTTTTGATAATGATCATAAACACGAAGTCTTGTAACCTTCACGGCGTACATTCTACTAACTTTGTGTACACACATTTGGTAGCCTTAACAGAAACTAGGGTAAAATAAAGGACGTTTGGCTAATTTTTTGCCGTGTGCTATATGGTAAAAAGTTAAGTTTACATTAATTTCGCCTATGACACATATATCTAATTGGTTGCATCGGCAATATATCACAAATTATAAATATATATATATATATATATATCGACTGAAACGCCGGAACTCGCGAGTGATAATGGAGTTGGCGCTAAATTAATTCTTTAATGATTAGACATTCTATATTCCTGCTGGCTGTACCACATGCTCCAGGTGCAACATGCCTGTTTTCTTACTTCCACGTGATAAAATGAGCCCGATAAATTTTATCGCAGCTTTAATTGGCTTTTACCCTCTTCGTTTTCATTTAATTTTTGTCATATTTTTTGAATTTTGCCCTGATTGTACACAACTGTTTTTATTTTGCATGCCAAAACAATTGCAGTTCTTTTCAGAGTAAGGCTGCGTCCACATGCAATTCTTGTTATATAAATTAATTATATTAAAACTCAGGCATAATAGTCAGCAATTTTCTCAACTATTCAATCGGGCGCAACCGTTCTGCTAACTAATCTCTTCAATGAAAAATTTTCGGCATCAAGACATTTTACGATTCCATAAATAGTACATTCGAGCAATATTGTGATTAAGTACGTCATGAAGTTTTTTTTGGTACTAGATTCCGTTAAATTAGTTGTTTCATCTTCTGCATACTTTGTTTGAGAGTTAATTCATTAGTTAGTGTAAATTGAAGTAGAAATTTTTTGAGTGTTTTGTCAGCAAGTTATTCAGTCAGTTAACTTTACATTCAGATAACATTTCGGTCAGTTATTATTTTGGCAGAGATACAGATTTCTATTTCATTTTCATTCCGAAAGTCTATCGTTTAATCATGTAGCCGTCTAAGTAATCGGCTGCCATTTATTTATTAATCATCTAAAAATATACCAAAATTTAGATGTTAAGAATTTGGTTTTTGACGGTTCATAATTTGCGATTTAATTGTATATTCTGGTACTAGCTCAATGGACACAGCCGATTAAATCTTAACCTAATGACTAAACGCAAATCACACACTTTTAAGGTAAAAGGGATGATAAAATACACATTACAAAATCATGTGAATCAATTAGAATATCGGAAATTAGAACTGGTCGTTATCGTCACGAATGATTCTAGTCTGCATTTAATGGCGTGTAAATCAATGAATTGAACATTTATCCATATTCGGAATTCCATATACTAACTCCAGATAAATGAAACATTTTCCCATAAAATGCGAGAATATTCATAAATTCTTTATTACAGGGAATTAATATATTATTAAATATGTATTAGTTATTGTGCACCAAGTGAGAATTTAATTCAAGCAGAGCCAGATGGTTATACCAAAGAGAGTTTCATGCTTATTGACGACTTAACGGTAGTAGACGGTACTACGCCACAACCCTGATTAAGTAATGTCAGACAGCTGTACGATGCAATCTCCCGTAAGATTGTGCCTTAAAACAGTAATATAGTTAACTTCATATAAAAAAACTTCAGCAAAACCCTTTTAAATCCAACTCACAATAAACGACTCGCTCAAAAAATTGTAAAGATGTTAACACTATAATAATGAAAGGGTAATATTTTACCGAAATTTAACAAAATACATTCGAAAAACCTATTTAATTTGTTGAATATCCATTCAATTCGATTTAAACTAACTTGTACCTAGGACTCCATTATAACAGAGTATAGATGATTAAATAGCTTTTGGATTAATTTTATTCGAAATTTGATAACAGATTGCTACAATTTTGAATTTTGTCAAATTGCAGAAATATTTAATTATTTTTCCACATTTACTATCAAATTAATTTTTTTAAAGGTGACTTATTTTTTCCAGACAAATTCCAGTAAAAGGACACACTTTTTGTATTCGAGAGCGAACGTGACAAAGTTTGTTTACTACAAAGACTAGATTACTACGGGGAGAAAATCAGTTTCTGAAAGTCTATTTAATTTCTCGGAAAAGGAAAATACTTAAAAATATATGTTCAATTTAATGCATTTCAGAATATATTTGCCTTATTATTCTAGAGCATTCCGAAAACCATTCAAATCTAGGTTTGAAGTGAGATAGAATGGCAAGATGGCTCAATATTTAGAGCACCAGATTCCGAACCAGAAGTGCCCAAGTTTCAGTCCTGTCAGGGGCAATTTCTGAAGAGTAAGAGAAAAGTGCCCAATAAGGGCGAAAACGGCCTACTGGATGAATTGTCTTTCCCGTATTATACAATGCCTAGTATATACTGACAAATGTACGTGTTTAAATCAAGATCGAAAACTTATTATAACTAATTTTTTTCACTGCTAGCGCAGCGAATGTTCGTTTAATTATATAACTGTTCATTTCAATTCCGCTTCCCCATGTAGCGATGTGTCTGTTCTTTTATGACAGATTGGGGTGGTTATTTGGATCTTCAAGTCTAAAGATATTCCATAAAGGCTCCATCTCAAGGAAAAGCTAACGAAGAAACTTTAGTTATAAAATAATTGAAAAATGTGTGTGGTTTGTGGCAAAGGGGTCTGTGGTTAAATCACCAGATTCCGAAGCAGACGTGCCTAGTTTCAAGCCCTGTCCGCGGCAATTTCTGGACAGCGTCTGAAGAGTTCTCAATAAGGACGAAATCGGCCTACTGGAGGAATTGCATTTTATGCAATAAACAATGCATAATATGTACGGACAAATGTACGTATTCAATGGAAATGGTGTCTACTTCAAGATCACAAACTTTATTTAAATATTTTTAGTATAGGGCCCAGCACAATAAATAAATTTCTGTACCTAGAATGTGTGAAATATTTTTTTTCGAAAAAAATGTTTCTCTAGCACTGTGTTTAGTGAAATCGATACAGTTTTATAACCAAACATTTGAATGAATATTTGTATAAATCTCTGATAGCAAATTCAAAATTTGCATCGTTACTAAAAAAAAGTACTGCAAGAACGTAAGAAACGCTAATATATAACTAGTAAGTATCCTACCGTAATAATGGTACAATTTAAGTAGCTTCTTCTTGTTCTGTTTGATATTTAAAGGTCGAAAGATTTCGCCTATTGTTCCCGCCATGTAAAGACTGGTCGAAAATAAGCAGCTATAAAACTTTAATTTACATGATGGCTTGATTTCTGACCAGAGTACTTCTGTCTATTAAGCGAATACCCTACAACTACTCACTATTGTCTAGAAGGTAAATTTCATTTCCTACCTTATGATAAGCCATTACAACCTTTATACACAATTAAATTTTTTTTTATAAAATTATATTCTTTTTAATTTTCTTAATTAGCATACTGTTTGACATATTATGAAAAATAAATAAAATTTCTGTTGAAATTAGTATCAATGTTTGGCAAACTGAAGCAATAACTGTACAAACAAAGTTTGTCAGCTCATGCAGCCGATAGTGCGTATATTTATTTCAAATCGTCAATTCAAATTTCAATTACTGTTTTCACAGCATGCTTTGTCTACTAGATTATACGAATGTTGTAGAAGGTGCGAATAGATTATGATTGTGAATGAAATTTACGATAAGTTTACTGTGTGTAATAGCCACATATTTGATTTGCAAAATATTATACTTATATTGTCAAAAGTCAATTTGTAGTCGCGTTTTAGTTAGTTATCACGTCACTCCAAAATGTGAACAATTTCAAATTTGCAATAATATTTGTTTTAAATAAGTAAAATGTGGGTTTATCTTACCTATCTGTGTACCACTTTTAAGTAGAGCACTGAATGTCATGCCAAACTGCATTGTTTCTTTTGCCAGCGACCAAGACTCAACTCTGTCCAATCGGCAGAAGCCATTTTGCGCACAGGAGAAACCACCAAGCATGTCTTCAGTTTCGTCCCAGGATTTTTCATTATCCGCTTGGGTTGCTCGTTTTCTCCTTGAATATTTCGACATTATCAAATTATTTCTCTCATCAATATGATTCTCGTTAATATGAATCGTCTTCTTCATATTAATGATTTTATTCTGTTTTATTTCGCTTCCGTTTGTGGATTTCACCACCCGTCTTAAAGCTGATCTGCCACTCACATCCTTCAATGCAATGACACCATCAGAGGATGTATGTTTTCCCATAGCTTCCAAGGAAAATTGTTGTTGTCGTTTTAAGTAGACACTATTGTACATTGGAGTGTTGACATGCGCAAAAGCATTTTCTGATTCATAGGTGAAAATGCTGTCTTTGTACAACACTTTGTCTGGAATATAAGATAAATGTAACACGCGAAATTGTGCATTCGATATTTAACAACAGATAATTCATCAAACCAAATTTTAGCTTTGTACTTGTCAACTATCTGCCTAAAAATTCATTGAATTTGCACGCCCTAATTTAGATAAATAGAAAATAAACAGCCATCTACTCAGTTTGGACATATTTAGATGACTAAATGTGTTGCTATGGTGGTCTGATGATGAATATGAAAAGTCGAAATGCGTCAGTTCGGATGACTGACAGTATTTTTTTATATTGTGTGACTTGTTGAAGAAATCATGAATTGGCTTTTATCTCAAATATGCAAAGTAGAATAAAATAAATCGTATCATATACCAAATGTAAATTCCTTTAAAATGATGCTTAGATCCTAATGAGCAATTGTTTTCAATGAATAAAATTTTCCATGTTGTTTATATGGTTTACAATAGATAAATGCCTAACCAAGTCATCAAAACAGGTCCTCCCCAGTTACTAAATTCGCCTTTGCGTTTTCCATAATATAACGCAGTATATGGCATTCAACGAGGATACCGTCGAAGTAGTCTCAGAAATTATAATGTCATAGTTTTTCAAAGGATTCTCACCAAAGCTATTGAGTTAGATTTGTTAATGTTTCAATATTGGTCAATTATGTAAGCTATTCATTTCCATACTTGATTTAGAATTTTTAATGTAAAGACGCGTAACCGCTCATCTTTATCAACTGGTTTACTGGAAATGAAGAACACAGGAATTAATGGTTTTCTAATAGCAAAAAAACAGTCAACAAAATTAGAATATTTCTTCCGGGAAAAGTCAAAGCGATATAGCATTGCAAAGAAGAGTTTCGCACGGAGCTTGGAAATTCCTAGGGTAAAATCAGTCCTCAAAGAAATTGCGTTAATTTTCACAATTCTGCGAAATGTCTAGTTATTTAAATCGCCTCTAAATAGAGGAGCATGCTCTCACACCTAGCCTTTATTAAAACTGTGAATAGTCTTTTGACATTTATTACAATCAAGGTTGCGGTCTTCATATAAGCACCTGACACATTAATTACTTACATATGTCAGTATAAACTAAGAATTGTATAGTGTAGAAAAGGCAATTCATCCAGTAGACCGGTTTCGTCCTTATTGGGAACTCATCATGTACTGGCCAGAATTTGCCGCGGACAGGATACGAACCTGGGCACGTCTGCTTCGGAATCTGGTGCTCTAACCACTGAGCTATCCTGCCGCACACTACACTACACACAATTTTCAGTTATATACTAACTAATGTAACTTGGTTAGTCAATTTTTCCTTTAGGTGGAGCTCATATGGCATCCATTTAGACCCAAAGTTCCAACTAACCATGCCCAATCTGTCATTACTGAACAGACACCACACTACATGGGGAAGTGGTATTGAAATGAACATTTATATAATTAAACGAACATTGGTTGCGCGGGTGGTGATAACAATTATTATAATCAAGGTTGCGGTCTTGATATAAACACCTGACCCATTAATTACTTACATATGTCAGTATAAACTAAGAATTGTATAGTGTAGAAAAGGCAATTCATCCAGTAGACCGGTTTCGTCCTTATTGGGAACTCATCATGTACTGGCCAGAATTTGCCGTGGACAGGACTCGAACCTGGGCACGTCTGTTTCGGAATCTGGTGCTCTAACCACTGAGCCATCCTGGTGCACACTAAACTACACACAATTTTCAATAATATACTAACTAATGTAACTTGGTTAGTCTATTTTTCCTTTAGGTTGAGCTCATCCGGCATCAATTTTTGACATGTCGCATTTTACGGGGCAAGATACGGTGTAATCGAGATCAGCATGCAACAAAAAACTTATCCTGCAAACACAAAGTTGGTATGCTCTTCGACATACGAGAGTTAAATATTCCATTGTACTGGCCTAAATATGATTGCCCATAGGCAAATATTCAATTGCGGTTAGAATTATACATAGATGGCATTTGAATTTTGTTTATCACAATGCGTAGACGAAATTTAATGATGAATGTAATCATAATCAAGTCATTTGCGTGTATATATACACTGATTTCACATCAACTGTATAAAAATCCAAAAACACTTCTCATATCAATAAGTTTATACCTATCTTCTAGTTGTGGTGAGTAACCGTAAATGGTAAGTTTTACACACTCTACCCAACTGAGAGACATTAAGAAAAGCTTGATTTTCATCCTATACGTTTGCGATCGTAAATTGAATATTCTGATGTCATCTATCGAATTTCATAAATGGTTCTTCGGCATGCACAAGACTTTGACAAACCCAAAACTGATCATCAAAATTGCTATTTTATGATTTGAATTCAGTCAATACTTCTGAGCTCATGTCATTTAGTATGCACATAAACATATCGGCCATGAATGAAGCTGAAGCCCATCAATTGATAAGATACCTATGCATATTCAGCTTAAATATAAATGTGAAGAGGCAATGAAGCGCATACAAGATAGTGTTCGTATTTTTGGCCACTGACTTAACTTTGACTAAGTCTTCTACCAAACTTCTACCTTTTTTGAAATGTAAAATTCCACTGCAATCTGTGTCACATTTTCGCAACAATTAGAATTGTTCCTGTGGGCAATCAAATTTATGTATATGAACTAGAAGTTTGAATTCAAGCTTGTTGGAACACATATCAGCGTGGTGCGTGTAAAATATTAAATGCGTTGCACTTAAATTTATAACTAAACATCTGTTGCCCTATGCCAATTGCAACATACCAAAAAATTAATTTCAAATTTAATGAAGGCTAGGTGTATGAAT
The DNA here is from genome assembly GCA_029291075.1 of Eudiplozoon nipponicum. Classification (NCBI taxonomy): domain Eukaryota; kingdom Metazoa; phylum Platyhelminthes; class Monogenea; order Mazocraeidea; family Diplozoidae; genus Eudiplozoon; species Eudiplozoon nipponicum. The sequence goes on from JAQBSW010004731.1 coordinate 29,288, forward strand.
ATGCGTGTAATGTTAGACGTTTCCATGAATTGTGAATACAAGCAATTTCTTCAGGCACCGGCATTACCATAGAACTTCAAAAGTTTCGTGTGAAACTGGGTTTAGTCATGTTTCGTCTATTTGTACTTTAGCGTATCATTTAATTATTTTCTTTTCAATTTTATGCTGACAGCTTATATTTATTTGACCGGACCGAATTCCAGTGTTCCATTTATGCAGAAAACCAGGAGACATAATGGAGCGCTTCTTTATAATGCAAAATTAAAAAAATAAATGATGGAATTATAGTGTTACACTAGATACTGTTTTTTGTCGAGAACTAATATATATATATATATATATATATATATATATATGCAAGTGCGTATTAGCTGTTACGCATCTAGTAACAAATTAGTTCAAATATGAATAGTAGGATAAACCGAAGTCAGCATGAACGAAACGTATAATCTCGTGCACATTCGTGTTGTGTTTACAGGCGACTCACCAGTAGGAGCTGGTATAACACCCTTTACCCACTATATATTTGGGTTATGAATGTGGAAATATAGGACAGTACAATCGACTATACGAATGAGTAACCCTGCAGTAGGGAAGCTAACGTCATATAAAGTCTTCGACAGGGCGACTTAAAAACCAACTCATTATATATATATATATATATATATATATATATATATATATATATATATTTATATTTATATATATATATATTTATACCGGGTCTCTAAAGGTACCAACAATATGATTATTGTGCTAGTACCCGACACCAACATAATGGTACCGAAAAGATATAATTTACCATTAAAACGAATTTCGATGTATGCTAGATTCCACCAAAATATTGAGATTTACGAGCATTTATGAACACATGTTACTCCAAAAAATCTATATACTCTGGCCTTGATCGATATCAGTTATCACATTTCGCGGTAATCATTACATCATTCAATTAAATATGTAATAGATTCTATTTGTGACTGATAACTAATATATATGCAATTGCGTATTAGATATTGCGAACCTAGTAACAAATTAGTTCAATTATGACCAGAAAGGTAAACCAAAGACAGTAAGAACGAGAAGTATAATCTAGTGCACACCTGTTTCTTGCTTACAGGCGACACATCAGTAGGAGTTTATATTACGCTCTTTACTCACTGTGTATATTTTGGTGAGAAATGTTTTACGTATTTGAAAACTAAGTATTCTGAAAGCAATTCCGCTAAATGTGATGAAATCATAAAAATTCCGTTTGGACATATCTTGGTTAGATGCAGACGCTGTCGAAACATTTACAGTTAAGTAAGTCAACATTAAATTTTGGATAATCTAGCATTTAACAAATGCGATTCAACTGTCTTCTATAATAGGAATGCTGATTTGAAAGTTCTTCACGTTTAGAGGTAGTCAATTTTCAAAACTACTTACGTAAGTGATTATTTCACTACAAACTGTTGTGTATAGAAACTGATATATTTAGAAAACTTTGCTACATTACTTAATTAAAACGGTTAAGATACATATTTGTTCTAATTTAAATATCTTTTTCACTTATGCAAACTGAAGTACGAATCAATGAGTGGATGAATAAATGTTTGAATGACTGATTGCATTAAACACATAAAAAGTTCAAGTCAATTGACCTCATGAACGCTTCGCTTTCAACCGGTAAATCTTTCTTCTTTCTAAACTGAATTACCTTTAGCTCAAATTTCAATCGCACTCTCTCTCTCTCTCTCTCTGATGTCCTTATCTCGTTATATATATATATATATATATATATATTTATATATATCTTCAAATATTAATGGGCATTACACTTGATTAAATAACATTACAGTTAATAGCAGTTCAGTGCTATATTGAGTGTAGATCTATTAAACTTTATATCGCACTGTGAAGACAGATTTTAAATGCAAAAAAGGTCCTTATTTGTTGTATAAATTACAAGTCGGCGCACATACCTACACAAATGCGTCGGTACACATGCGGTCATTCGCGCAATTGTAATGTTTTGAAAATAATCTTTCGCAGTGTTTACGAAATACATTTATTTCAATTAAGCTTTTGTACTTCATGTAAATATCAATACCATTATATATAAACTACGAATTTTATAAGGTAGCAAATGAAACTCGTCCAGTGCACCGAATCACCATTATTGGACGCAGTTAAATTGTTTTCCAGTATTTGCTTCGGATGGTGCTGGGTAAAGGGTACATTTGCTTAGGGGTCTCTAACTCCATACATTGCGTTAGCAGACCGCGCGCTATACACAAATTTAAATTGTATAATAACATGATGAATTGTCTTTGCTACATTGTGCATCGCTTAGTTCACACTGACATTTTTTTCCAATGGGATCGATGTTTATATCTAGCTTGCATCCTTGATTTAAAGAATGTTAATCACCGCCTGCCCAATCACTGACCGTCAAATTACGTAACCACTGTGCTATAAAGCAAAAATAGCATTCCCTATTCCATTCACAATATATATATATATATATATATATATATATTATATATATATATAGTACTGCAAATTATTTCATTTTAGTACCAATTAATGGAATATATTTGATCTTAGCTGAGATTTCCGATAATTGCAATGGCTGAAATGCGCACATATGAAATGAATGGAAACAAAATATATGAAGTCACAAACCGATCAACAATATTATGAACGTTTGTGCGACGGGTTAAATCAAATGATAAAGATATATATCTGTTGTAGTGAATGCTACAACAACGTTATTTTCGTAATTGCATATAAAATATGTAGCTAGCAACTTGAATTAGGTGAAATGTACGCTAAACTACTAGGAGTGATAGTCAGAGATTTGATATTTATTGCAGTATATATGCATTATGATTTAATATAAACAAAGTGTAATTCACGAAATCATTCTGAACTACGGGTTAGTTAATTTGAATTTCTTAAAGTTTCCGTAGATTTAAAATTAGCAACATGAAACTCTAACTGAGCTACAGCCTATAGGCTATAAAATTGGCAAACAGTGAACAAGTTTATGGAAATTAAAAAGTAGAAGCTGAAAATAAAAGCAATGCATAAAGTTAACAACGTGAAAATTTCTTTCCTCTAAACTTATCAATAATCAACTCCCAATAAATATGGAAGGAAGACAAAAAGAACTATGTGGCTCTCACCTCCAGTGTTCACGCATACATTTTACTTAACAGGAAATGTCGCCTGTATAATTTCCTTTCTGTCAAGAACAGTAATATGTACATCAATCGCCAAATTTGTATATGGTGTACAATTAAACATTCATTTGTTGCGCTTCTGGGAATAAAAATTCCCTTAATAACGATGGTATATACAATTAAGCGATCATTGCTTGCGCGAGCGGTGATGAAAGGTATTTAAATCAAGTTTGCTATAGTGGTATAAACCCAGATCCAATTGTACTTAACACGACGAACAACATTGCAAAAAGTCGTCGGCCTCACGTACTGACTCGTTTAAACCCTCAATGATCATCATTTGTGTACGACGACAAACTTACTGACGATGATCGGACCTAAATGCGTATACATGGAAAACAAAATTGGATACGCGGCTCTCACCTTTAGTAGTTTCGTATACATGGTACTTGACATGAACTATCGGCTGCACAAATTGTAAGTAGTCGAGAAAATTAACTTTCTGCAGCTTTCACAAGATGTAAACAAATTTTACAATTAAACAATCATTGATTGCGCAAATGGTGATAACAGTCGTTTAAATAAAATTTTCAATCCATAACATTAACTTTCTCCAGCTTCCGCCACATGTATATATGTTATACAGTTTAAAAATCCATGATTTCGCGGGTGGTAAACAGGATTCTTTAAATTAAGTTTTCGAACTTGATATAAACGCCGATCGCTTTGTAATTAACCAGTTACACACTATAAGAATTCGTCGTTCAGTCACATCCATCGTGTTGTGACTGGTTAAATACTATGGAATCCGTGTTTAAATTAACCTCGCAAGCTTGACTTACAGAACTATTATCAACACTGGCGCAACCAATGAGCAGCGTATCTAATATTGTTTTTTTATATATACATTGCGGTGTGATCCTCGCCAATTAAATTTCCGTCGTGCTCTAAGTATTACCACAGAATGCCCAAATGTGTCGGCACGTGTGATTGAGCGTACATTTTCAATGTTATCCGAGGACTGATTAGATAAAATTGGATTAGTGTAAATTTCAAGCTCGCAAACTTCATTTAAATATATTTTACTACCAAGCGCGAAAACAAATACCCTTTAAAATAATTCGCTGACAAAGCAAAATATAGTTTGGTCGATCCCCTTCGATAGTCAAGACGAAAAAGTGGTCTGTCACGTTTTATGTTTCCAAAATTTTCGCGTAGTTTTATACATGTATATAAAATCTTATCGTGATAAAATAATCTTTCGTAAAATTAACGTAATATAAAATTTTATTATTTTATTTAGCCACGTTATGCCTTATATATATATTTATTTATTTTTTAAAATATTTTTATATATAACTTACTTAGTTCTTCAAACATTTGAAAAGCCTGAGTGTCCTCAACATCTGAAGAAAACGACATTGTATTCGGAGACAGAAGGCCACTGCTTTCAGCCTTTAAATACGAGAAAAAAGTGACCAATTAATTTGCAATTTGTACATTTATTCGAAATAATATTCAGCTAAATATGTTAGGCGTATTAAAATTGAATTCTATATAAGATATCTTGCAATTAATTAGTTCAAATAGAAGCAGAAGTAAATACCAAATTCAGTTGGAACAAAAGGTTTAATCTCATATACACGTACATTTTGTACTTACTGGTGACGCGTTATTAGGTGTCGCTTAGAACCTACCATAAAATTGGACAAGAAATGTGGAGCAGGTGGACAGTGCAATCTCATATACGGATGTGTATACCAACAGTAATGGAGTTAACTTTATATAAGCTTTATGACAATCCGACTCCAAAGCCAACTCAAAATGTACACAATATACCGAGCCTGTAAATGGTACAAACACGGTTGCCTAGTCAGTTTATGGTATCAACTCTAGGTTTGCTGCGTCGGTACGTGGTTTCGACACAACGGTTTTCAAAATGCCGAGTTGGTGCATGGAACCAACTCAATTTAGCCAAAATTGAGAATTATTAGTGCTGAATACCTGTCACCGGCAAATTCACAAAATCTGGTTCCAATCGATACCTATTATTTCATGACATCAAAATATTAAATATACCTAATTTTTACGTAAATCACTGCGGAGAGCTAATATATATGCCGTTGCATGCAAGGTAGTGTGTACCTGGATATTGATTGCCGTTATGAGTCTCACAAAATAGGATAACAGAATGTAGCAATAGCCACCTTTGAGGCTGAGAACGCTCAAATTGTCCAATCTAAGGCAGATATAAATACAACAGATTGCCACAAAGAAGTGCACGAATTATGATGATGCAGTCAGCACGATAATGAAAGCAGCCTTCGAGTAGTAGAAGGGAATATAAAATAATAAATTCTTGCATTTTCTTATAGCAAATTGACGCGCATTACACGAGAAAACACCTATAAATAATTGATTAAAATTAAAGCATTTAAGTTGAGCAAAATGCCTTCTGGCGGACTGTTAAATTTGGTAAGTGTGTTGTCTTCATTAAGTGAATACTTCAATTGGTGGAGTTAGGAATAATTAAGACTCGGCTGGACACACTTATAATAAGTTCTGAGGGAATCCGCATATACGACCCCACCAATATCGGTGAAGTCAATACAGATGTCGATCATGTCCTGAGTTTATTGATTCTCAGGATATCCATTGATTTGTTGCCCCTTACTGGATACATATCTCAAAATCCATTATCTTTGTACCCAGTATTGACTCGGAAGATCGTATTCATACATATAGTGATTTGGTTTTGATGTCGCATTGCTACAAATTTTATAACAAGTTTACTCGATTACTGCTTGCGTACACATTCGTACAGGAGATTTACTCGTCCACCTGTCCCACATTTCTTGACTAAATATATAGTGGGTATGGGGCTTAGTACCGGCTACTACTGATGAGATACCAGCAAGCTCGAAACTCATTTGTTGTTCAGATCATAACTTTAAGTCATGCCGACTTTGGTTTATCTGTCTTGTCCTATTTGAATTATATCGCTACGTGATATTTTGTCTCTAAAACAAACATGCGTTTACGTTGGTTTTCGTGCGTGATGAGGCATAGAAAATAAAATTGGTTTTAAATATATAATTACATTTTTTAATCTATGATACTATATCGTGTATCCTTAGCTAGTTTTATAAATTGGTGTTTCTTCAACTGGCTTGTTGGAAAAATATTTGTTAATAATTTTACATGAAGCCACAAAATCTGTCATCAATATTTGTAGAAATATTCACACATAACAGTTAACAATCTTGTTTTATTTCTCACTGTCAAGCTGTATGTAAAATAACACACTTATGCATAGCAGATAATCTATATTCTCAAAAGAACACTTACAGATAATTAGCTTTCTTACATATTTATATGTAAACTTTTTGTTGAATCTAAGCTGCGCTTTATCTGTTTCTGACAGATTAGATATTCCCTTTTCCAGTTATAGATTAATTTTTATTTAGCCCAGGATTCTAGTCGTAAAGGTATATGCCGTACATTAATTGATAATATAAACAAAATTCATACGTGCATACTTACACAGCACTACTATCATTACTATCGTCAGTTCGAAATCCAATACCACAGTTTGAGTTTTAGATTATGAAATTTAAAGATACAAAATGCCGAAATATTTCTTCAAAGTAATTGGCCGTCCTATTTCAAAATACTGCCCAGCCTCTATTGTCATATTACGTATAAGTGCATGAGGAATTTCGCCTTAATTAGGAAATGGCGATAGTTCGAGTATGAAAAATAGTGTATTGGTAAATTTTAATATTTTCTAGTTCAACTGACAAAAACTGAACTTGTCTTACGTGAAATAACATTGAAAATAATGGCGTTAGGTATACGTAAACATCTTGAAAATAATTATTCATCTGGTCTACATTCATAAACAAATATACATGATTAAAGTAATTGTTATCACCACCCGCGCAACCAATGTTCGTTTATTTATATAAATATACAGACGTCTATAAGACCGAAATGCATGTGTACATGAGATTATACTTTTTCCATGCCAAATTTTACACATCCATGTTTTTATGTTTGATGGGACTATCTCCTATTTCTGCCATACTTAAACATTTGTTTTAAATTCAAAATCATTACGAAATAATTCGGTATGCCAAACTAGTCCTACAAAATCATTTGAAAAAGTTATTTTTTGCCATAGATACTTTTCTTTCTTTTCAGTTTTTTTTAATGTGACTGCACATAAAAAGGTATCGGATAACTCAAATTTATTTATTAATGTATTAGATATTGCTTAACTTGTAGCACGTCAGTACGTATAGAACCAAGCCGCTAGGTTAAAGTCAACATGAATAGGGGTCTCGTCTCATTTAGGAGAATGTTTCTCGTTTTTTGGAAAACAATTAGCTATGAACCGGACGATACCCCAAATCCCCAGTATGTTTGGTCACCCTCAAGCAGGATTCTTCCTTTATCAAACATAGACAATTCGCATTTAACGAATCACAGGTTAACATTGAACTTATGCAAACTTGAAAAAACTCGATTTCTATGCTAGTTTACTAAAATTGGTAAATATCTGTAAAATATATTCACCTAAAATGATGTGTTTCAAAACGTGAACTAGCTTAAATCGCATACAAATCTAGAAATATATTCAGAAGAGGTAAATTATCATGTGAAATAAATCATATATAAATATCACAATGTAGTCAAAATCTAATATTTTTGCCATACTAATAATTTTAAATGAATTCACAAAAAATGCGATTACGTAAAATGAAATGTAATAATTCTTCCAAAGCAAATTTATGTCAAGCAGTCATACAAAATTTCCCAACTTTTTGCAAGTGCTTCCTCTGGGGACTAACAAAGAACAAATTATTGCTAATCTACGTGTGTGGCAATTCTTGTTTAACGATATTTATGATTGCTCTTGGTAAGAACAAAAGTTTTTATCGATTTTACGTCTACTAAGTTAGAGGAACATAAGTTTTTCTCTGTTGAGTTCACGGTGAAATTGGGAAATTGAATATTTCTGTTTGATAATGTGATGTTAATTTAAAAATTTCCGTCTAGAAAGTCATTCACTTTATTCGCTTGTCCTTACTGAAAGGAACTCTACTTGGGACAGGGATTAGTATTGTCTTTTTATGATGATTGCTACTTGAGACCTGTTTTCCTCATTTATGCTTGGTATGTCGATAATCCGAAACACCACGTTTTCATAATCATAATCAAATTTAACTGTTGTACAATATTAGTGAAGTTGATATGCTAGTAAGCATTACAATTTATTTGCGCAGCTAATTCAAAATGAGTTTTTTTTAAATAAAAAACAAATTTATTTGAAATAATGACATAAAATCATTTCCTCCGAGATTCTATATCAATTCTATTTACTGATAGGTAATCCGCAAGAAGTTTAAATTTCATCTTAATGTTAATTCTTTATTTAATTCGGGTTTTACTAAATTGAAATGAACTCCAGTCCCATTTGTTGAAATCAATCAGACAACAGTGCAAAACAACGTAGGTCACACATTCTGATGCGTTTAAACTTCCCATGATGAGTAATATTTAACGAGAGCAAACTGGAAAAAGGAAAATAATCTGCAGAGCGCATTCAAGAAATACAATATAAAAATATGGTTTCCGTGCCATTAGTACCTACTGCTGATGACTTACGTATACACTGCGATTTGATCGTCAGTTTGTCGTCTAGATCTAATTATAGCCATCAGAAGTTGAAAACGGCCAGTAAGGTCGACTACGTTTCCATCTACGGCTCGTTAAATAGAATTCAATTTCTGTTTATCCTTAGTTCACAAACGTGAGATGAACAATGCATTTTTACAGCCTCGCAATAAATAGTCGCTTAATTGATTGACGTGTTAAAGGTAGTCATTCGAATAAGAATCAGAGGGTAATTTCGACATAGAACCAGTTTTTAAAAAAACAAGCAACGCGGTTATTTTAACCTCTGGTTACGGCAAAATTCTGGACAGTACATGAAGAGTTTCCAATAAGAATGAAACCGGTCTACTGGATGAATTCTTTAAATCAAGTTTGCGAGCTTGAAGTAAACACCAATCCCATTGTTTTAACCAGTCGTCGAACAACATAACAAAACTACCGCCAGCCGCAACACATTGACGCGTTTCGACCTTCCATGATCATCAGCAGAGTACGACGGCAAACTGACTATCGAAGATCAAACCGCATTGAATATATATTGAAATCAAGTCTAGATAGGCGGCTCTCACCTCTAGCAGTCTCGCATACATTGAACTTGACTGGAAATGTCGGCTGCACAATTTCTATGCAGTCACGAACATTAACTGTTTGCAGCTTTCGCCACATATACACATATAAGCAATACAATAAAACAATAATTGATTGTATTGCTTATATGTGTATATGTGGCGAAGCTGCAAACAGTTAATGTTCGTGACTGTATAGAAATTGTGCAGCCGTCATTTCCAGTCAAGTTCAATGTATGCGAGACTGCTAGAGGTGAGAGCCGCCTATCTAAATTTGATTTCCATATATATTCAATGCGGTTTGATCCTCGATAGTCAGTTTGCCGTCGTACTCGATAATCATGGAAGGTCGAAAACGCAGTCCGTGCGGCTGGCGTAGTTTTGTTATGTTGTTCGACGACTGGTGTAATGGGATTGTTACTTCAAGCTCGCAAACTGATTTAAGAATTGTTACCACCCCGCGCAATCACTTATTGTTTTACTGGATTGATGTCTTTTCTACATTATACGATGCTTAGTTTATACTGGCCCACACACACACACACACACACACACAAAAACAAACACACACACACACATATATATATATATATATATATATATATATATATATATATATATATATATATATATATATATATTATGTATAATAGTATTTATGTTTAAATCAAGATCGTAAATTTAATTTTTTAAAACGCAGATAGTGTGTCTGTGAAAAATATTTGTTCTAAATTCCTTAGGAATGCTCCAATATTCCATTCGTCAAACAATTTCCTTAATATTCCACAATTTACTGTTACAGGACAATAGATAGGTCTCATAGGTCGTGAAAATCTTGATTTCTTTGCATTTCCTGGTGCACAGATTGATTTTGGCCTTGATTAATGAGCTCTCACTGGTCCCGTCACTTTGTAGCCGTCCACAATTAGTTTTTCAGAAATTTCTCTTTAATTCGGAAAACAATGATTCGAAAACAATTTCAGATAATATAATTTTGGACAGCTTCAAAGTGACGGGACCACTGAGAACCCGGGCACCTGAACATGTATATGACTCAAGATTTTACCGACCTATGAGTGTTACCAATTGACCCGCAACAGTCAGTAATGGAATAAAATTGACGATGACAGTGATGCGCAAGGAACAAAAACATTCGAGCATTACTTGAAACGTCCTTAATAAATATTCTACTTACCAGTAATTCATGAGTCACTGCAACTTGTACATTGAAGTAAACTTCCCCAGCCTGATTATTTCTAAATTTGAGAGAACACGGTTCAATAGAAAATGTTCATATAATATTTAATATTTACAACAAATAATCAACAATGCAATGTTTTATTGATGCGCATAATTAAAACTCTCCATATATATATATATATATATATATATATATATATATATATATATATATATATATATATATATATGAAGTATATTTTTTAAAAGAAAAGTGAATAAATGGCTAATCTATTTAGGGGATAATTAACAGCGCAGAAACATTTCTTCCGCCATAAATTTAATGGGTTGCCATTTGATGGACTGAATGATAATTTGTCAGATTTTATGCCTTATTGTTATTTATTTGCATCATACGTATTTTTTAGCTAGCTGAGTGTTGACTTGTGAGTGAGCATTGATGTGTATGTGTGCTGATAGGGGTCATTCACACAGTATGTATAATGGATGATTGAGTTGAGGATACTCTTCTACCGGATGATTGACTTTTTTACCAGAATGTCGCTTATTTGGCTATTTCACGTCCGATTGGTTTCCCCGTGTGCCATGCCATGAGAAGATTTTGAGTTATTGATATCTAGTGCTGTATCACCTAGACAAGCTATAGCGTTTGCGATTTCCATGAATACCATATACATTTTTCTCACTAACTTTCGTACCAGATCTTCGACAGAAGAATCAGAACATATTTACAACTTGCGACAGTTTTCATTAATTATGTGAACATGGCCTAGGTAAGTTGATCGGTAACTTGCGCATATATATTGGTGAATAATATTTGATGTCGATATTAACCGTAGTTTCTCTTTGATTTCTAGTAAAGACAAGTGTGTTTCCTTAAATAACACTCGTCGTTTAGCTGCATTAAATGTGCGTGTTAATACCGCTTCAACTTTCTTGTTTGCTATGCGGGAATCTGCATCCCCCTTAAATGTGATTTTATGGTAAACTGCTTTCTTTTCTTGTCCGAAATACGTATGTTTCTGCTGACTTCTCATTTTAATAATTGACCCATTTAATTGTCTAGGCTAGCCATTAGTCATTAAATCGTTTATTACTTAAGTATATTCGTTTCCTTTTGAGTCTGGACTAGCCATCCTGTTAATTTTGAAAACGAGCAGCGAACTGTTGATAAATTATATTGAAACGGCACGAAACTGCTGTAATGAAAATACTGTACAGACTAGGTTGGTTTATGGCAAATTGTTCTATTTCATTTACCATTAGTCTGTCTTTATTCTTACGTCTAAGAAAGGCAGAAAATCATCTTTCTCGTGCTCTGACGTAAAACAGATATTCTTATGCGCTTTGCTGAAACTTTAAAATATTGTTCGTGATTGCGACCCTTTTTAAGGACAAGGAAAATATCATCCAAGTAACGTATAAACAGCACATTTAACTATATCAGTCCTTAATAATTTGTTCTCCAGATGGCCTACAAAAATGTCAGCCAACACTGAAAAAGAGAGCTCCTCATGGCAAAACCATCAGTATTTTTATAGATGCTTCCATTTAAACGGAATTGCAAATATTTCGTGCATAATAAGATATGCTTGCGTTGATTGTGGCCTGGTGCCGGGTATGGAAATGTTGATTTTTTTACCGTTTGTCAATGGTTTCGTCAAATGAAACATTTGTGATAAAAATGTAACACAGAAGACACCATAATCTGGATTTTGACATTAATATCTTGAATTCTGTTAAAAAACATAAACGAAACGGAAACGCATTAATCAGATAGTGAATATACGTATGCAATTGCGCAACACATCGTCGAAACTTCCCACGTAAGTTCTCTACACGTAGCATTTACTATAATTACTTAGTTAAAAAAGCAGAAAGGATTTAGCCACATAAGAAGCTTTATGGATAAACAAATTGCAGCCCTATTAATGCATTTTCAAGCATTGATATTGAACTGGAAGTGGTGCACGCAATTAATTTGTTGATCCATTATTTCACACACTCTCCATGTTTACTATTTTTTTCTAGCTGGTTTGGTTTTTCAATTTATATACAAAGTAATTTTCATTTGTAGACATTTGAGAAGAATATGAGAAGGAAACGAATCTTGTATTTGCTAAATTGTCTATTTTGCACATGGAAAGGGTATTATAAATTACGTTAAGGCTCCATTCAAGACGAGTGATAAAATTTTGCTGAATGAATAAACTGAATTAATATCTGGCGAATTTTAATGAGAGCTCATGGATAGTTACAGAGATTAATCAACTAGAACATAGCTTAGGTTATTTCTTTTTTGTGCTATCAAATGAAAAAGAAATTTGAAGTTAAAACATTTTCACTTATTAGCGATGCAAATTGAAAATCAATATTTTCATTTAAGCTTAAAATAATTATAAAATGAAGTCTGTAAAACTCCGTTTAAAATAGATTACATTCCGGTCGTCAGATATAAACTAAAATTACATAGCTTTTACTTTGTATGGTAAATTTGGAATGGTAAAGCAGATTAAGTATGGTTGCGATTTTACATTATTCAGGGCAGACATTTATAATAAACCCGCTTTTACCAGGACACAAAGACAAGCACGAGAAATGTACATGTTTCAGATCAAGCAAATTCATTGAACAGAAAATTAGTAAATCTCTTCCTCCATTCGGGTGCGAATTTTAAGAAGACTGTACTACATACGGTGACAAGGAGTACTCCATGGGATTGCAAGTGACGCCTAAAGTTCTACAGATGTGTTGACCAATTTCCGCTTGGTGTTTTGGACCACACTAAGGCAACGCGCGAAAAACGTATTCTTGATCATACGCATAGACTTAAGCACTGTCTTTTACCTTTGTTTCAGTTTGAAAACTGTATAATTGTCAAATATTGCCATTTTATACATCTCGTTAAACATTTCAATCCTAAGACAGATACTCCTTCATTTGTAATAATTCTGCGCATCACTGTTACTGCTACAAAATGTCGTACTTACTCGTTCAAATCATACCAAAGGCTTACATGTCACAAATACAAAACTAGGAATATATCTCTGTTATTCCATTTAATTAAAATAGCTCTTAAATAATAACTGAAATTTTTTAGAACCAAATCTTACAAGTGCAAAATTTCAATATTTCTTTCTACAGAAATTCTGTCGCGTATTATTATTTTCTAGTTAAATTCAATGAAACGTATTTTTAGTATTTCACTTGACTGTGGTCCACGAAATATTGGCGTGCGCCTTTAAAAATCAATATTCTACATGCTCAATCGACTTTACTCAATTTAGTGAACTCTATTCATTCATAATTATAATGCTTGAATCAATTAGTTATATTCAGAACATTGAACTGGATCGTTCGTAAAGTCCATCCCCTCCTCAACGTGGTATGACGGTGTCAACCATGTCTCGATGGCCGATCGTACATGGGCTAACGGGGCTATGGCGGTGGTGTCACCAGGGCGTGGTGGATTTCCGACCGGCAATCGGATCTCCTATAAAATACCACAGGAGCCCGACGACGGCACCATGACTCGGCGTGTGTTCCCCGCCACAAAAGGGTTCAACAGCCACAGGATTACATGGACTCCTGGACAGTACCCCGTACTTCCGAATGGCGAATGAGCTCTCAACAGCCAACGGCAACCATGCAACTTACTGCTGCCTTGCAGACTGCGCTTGGATGTGCAAAGGCTAGAGGTGCGTCCTCGATCAAAAAGCCGAGTGGTGAGGGGACACCACTTGTACCAAATTCCCAAGAAACTCCATGAAATATCACTGGAGCCGGCTTATCCTCCAAAAGGAGTCAGCCGCAGTAAAGTAAAGTATATTGACGATTAACGAACTTAAAATAACATTTAGTGAGTTCGAGCGTTAATTTGCTTTATATTTAGGCTTATTTTATCGATTTTATGAGTTGGGTTTCTGGCTATCTAATAGTGAAAATCAATTTAAAATGTCAAAATTCTGTTCCAAAATCACGCTGAAAACATAAGACAAATTCGAATGACTTCAGTTTTCTCAATGTTAATCATAACATTATTCAATACTTACACGGTAATTTTGATGCCAACCTGTCTATCTGTGCTCTCCCGAAATCGAACATGCAGACTCCTTTTATGATCTGTACTCAGTAGGCTTGACAGCTTTGTAACCAACATTCCTGGATAAAAAAGTAAAACATGTTACGTTGTTTGTCAAAATTTTGAACATTCTATACTTTCTGATAATGTATAGAGAATAAATCTTGTGTTGTATACGTTTGTAGTGCTAACTTATGCGAGTTACATTAAAATGATGACAATATACTCTTTTATCACATTCTATTAAATCAAGGTGACGTAAAGTGGAAAAAGTTTTATTTGATTTTTGCGCTTATTCAGACAAGTAACTGCATGCCAGATGAACAACGGCGGTAATCATTCTGTAAAATTTAACAACTACGTACCTAGACCAAAATGGTGCAGTCCACGACAGGTCACTTGAAACGTCTGAATTAAGATTGGGTTGTGAAATTTTAAATTTTTAGTGAATAACAATCAGCTTTTCCAAAGTCTACAGACTAGTTTAAGCTCAGGTTTAAATCAATAAATTTAACAAACCCTCATATATATATATATATATATATATATATATAAAGAGAGAGAGAAAGAGAGTAGGAGATGAATTGTTTGGCTTTGAAGTAAATACGCCAAGAATTAAATCCAAGCCATGTCAGATTGGCAAGTAGTTGATTATTGTCCAATAAAGAATAACTGTCTACTGTACGATTTGCAATTTCTACCTCATACAATTTTAAACTTAAACTAACAACTTTCATGTAATAAAATATTGTCATTTTACTTATATATGCTACAAATGCGAAGGATCAACAACTAATTCTATCCAAATAACTAATAGTTTACAAATATACATATGTTTGCGTTAACGTATATATTGAATGTGCGGAAAAGCAATAGACCATCAAAAAAAACAAAATTTACCACAGAAATTTAATTCAAAAGACACGTCACTGGCAGTAATATCAGCCATTTTGGAGCATATCTTTCAAACCAAGCACCCAACCAATTTGAACATTTTCGCAGTTCTACATAATGCAAAATCGAAAAAATAATTATACACCTGTGAAGTTTTCCATGTTTCACAAATCCCACACTGCCCACTCATTCAAATATACTACCGATATTATATTGTACTCAAATGGCCACTGATCCAATATGTCAACAAATATGTTCGTGTATATAAGCAAATCCGGTCATCTGTTGTACCGGAATGACGAAGCACTCAAATGGCATTTTCTTTAAATCAGGTTTTTAGCTTAATATAATCACCAATTCTATTTTATTTAATCAGTCGCAAATCATAGTATAATTACCGTCAGTCACACGTGCTGACGCGTTTCGACCATCCATAATCAACATCAGATCACGACGGCAAGCAAACTGGCGACGATCAAACTGCAAATCAATCTGATTAGCGATGATCAAACTGCAAAATGAGGCGTGTCTTGCATACAGTGTGCATAATGCAAAGCCGAATACACAATGTATATGCAGTCATGGACATTAAAATGATATTGATTTTCGGAACGTGTATGTAAATTATATGATTAAAATTAATTGATGCGCGATTTCATTACATCAAGCTTGCGGGCTTGACATAAATACCAATTCCATTGTAATTATCAGTCACAGAATACAGCAAAGCTACAATCAGCCACACGTACTAAAATGTTTCTTTAATCTATCATCATCAGAGCACGATGTCAAACTGACTAATGATGGTCAAACTTGTAATATATATATATATATATATATATATATATATATATATATATATATATATATATATAAAATATACATTAAATATTTGCAGCTTTGGCCAATCATTGATGGTGTGGGTCGTCGTAGTATCTCATTAAATAATTTTTCAAACTTTATATGAATACAAAACCCATTGTATCAAACCAGTCCCAAAACAGTAAAACTACAGACTCGTTTTGACTTTCCATGATCATAGCATACCTGATAAATAAAAGCAATTCGTTTGCTGCACCATTGGATAACAGAATGGCAACGCCATACCTGGTTGGATTCCTCTCGCATTGGAAAGAGAGAAAAATCGTTTTTACATGTGTTCTTGGTACGAATGAATATTATGGAGTGCACGATGCAACTTTGGTTTATTAGAGACAAACCATCTCGTAACCGCGTTTGGGCAGATTGCGGCACGAAATGACCGACAATGGCTTCCGGAAGTCCAGTGAATTGACATTGATAGTTGCTTCCTTCAAAATTTTTCTTCGAACTCATACATGTGGGCATGAATTTTTAAATAAAAAAACTTTACCGTTGAGACAGATAGGTGCATCAGGCAAAAACTAACCTATGTTTTATGATTTTACGTAAGCACAGTCTTAGTTGGCTCTTATGTGTACGCGTCAGTGTTAGTCTTTTTTAGAATAAAATAAAAAGCGTTCACATGTTGGGGCCCTCACTTTAAGTGCATATGCAGTGACATACATTCTCTTATCCACCACAAAAACGGCACCGAAAGCACTATTTTTATACTCTGCGCCAGCCAAAGCTGTGTGAAATTTTTATTATTTATTGAAATATACATAGTTAGGTATGGGATACATTTTTTCTGACAAAGGCTATGCTGTTGGAAGACTTGTTAACTACAATGAAATTGATGTTTAATTCAAGCTCGCAAACTTGATTGAAAGAATTATCACCACCACCTGCGAAATCATTGATTGTTTAATTTTATTATGCTATGTTGTTTATAGGTTAATCGATTATGAAACATGAACAATCCAGCAGGTACATATTTAAACGAACATTGGTTACGCGGGCGGTTAACAAGTTTGCGAACTAGATATAAACACCTGACCCATTATGTACATATATATGCCAGTATAGACTACGTATTGCATATTGTAGAAAAGGCTATTCATCTAATGGTCTTGGTTCGTCCTTAATGGGAACTCACCACGTACTTTCCAGAATTGATTGCGTACAGTGTACGGACCTGGGCACGTCTGGTTCGCAATCTGGTGCTCCAAACACAAAACTACCCCACCGCCCTGTTTGTGGCAAATAAGGAGTTCCCAATAATGACAAAACCGGTCTACTGGATGAATTACTTTTTCTACAACATATGATACTTGTTTGTACTGACAAATGTGTGTACATAATAGACAAGGTGTTTATATCAAGATAGCTATCTTGATTAAAGCAAAATAATCCACCAGGTAAATAAATATGAGGATAAAAATTCATAACCTCAATAGCCAATATAACAAGAGCTTGCTTCAAAATTAATCTACTGATAAAAGAATAACCAGATCTCAGACATCACTTTGCTATACAGTATTAACGACCCTTATCTGCCCACAGACATTCACCGACACGTACTGGCAATTCAAAACGAAATTAAAAACAACAATCATACGACTATAAAATAATCGATTGCGCGTGTGGTTGTAACAATAATTTAACCCGAGTTTACATGCCGAAGATAAGCACCAATAATTTTACATCTGATCACTCGCGCAGCATAGGAAATCAACCGTTAGTCAGACATACTGACGTGTTGTATCTTCCACGGGAATCCACAGACCATTACGGCAAACTGTCTGACGAAAATGTAACGAAAATTCACACGTAAGTTGTGGAAAATCAGGTAGCCGGATCTCACCCGTAGTGGTCTCGTAAATATCGTACTTGACTGAAAATATAGGCGGCGTAATTTCTACACAAACGCGTTTGAAGGAAATGTTCCATTATAATTCAGGCTTGTGTTTCAAAAGCTAAGTCCGAAAATTTCATGCGCCTGCCAAAGCTCAGTCCCTTAGCAAAAGATCCTTAAGCAACAATAAACGAATACCGATGTTATTTCTGTGTTGCAAACATATTACAGTTAAACTTTCGTTTTATTTTGTATACCAGTATCCACTAAAACGCTTGGTGTTGTGGCAATGTGAAATAATAGTCATTAAGCTGATCAATTCCATTGATTGTTTATTGTTGCTGCATGTAGAATTTCACTATTAAAAGATTTACAAAATTTTGAATTTATGATATAAAAACGAATTGTTTAGTTTAAACAATAATTGATTGCGCGGGTGGTGGTAACAATTCTTTAAATCAAGTTTGCGTGCTTGAAGTAAACACCAATCCCATTGTATTTAACCAGTCATAGAACAACATAACAAAACTACCGCCAGCTGCAACGCACTGACGCGTTTCGACCTTCCATGATCATCATCAGAGTACGACGGCAAACTGACTATCGAGGATCAAACCGCATTGAATATATATGGAAATCAAATTTAGATATGCGGCTCTCACCTCTAGCAGTCTTGCATACATTGAACTTGACTGGAAATGTCGGCTGCACAATTTCTATGCAGTCACGAACATTAACTGTTTGCAGCTTTCGCCACATATACATATATAGGCAATACAATTTAAACAATAATTGATTGCGCGGGTGGTGGTAACAATTCTTTAAATCAAGTTTGCGTGCTTGAAGTAAACACCAATCCCATTGTATTTAACCAGTCATCGAACAACATAACAAAACTACCGCCAGCTGCAACGCACTGACGCGTTTCGACCTTCCATGATCATCATCAGAGTACGACGGCAAACTGACTATCGAGGATCAAACCGCATTGAATATATATGGAAATCAAATTTAGATTTGTTTAGTTAATCTATGTAAAATAATTCCGACCTGAATCACATTATGAACGACTAGGTAGTGAAGAATTTTCTATAATGGCCGAAAGTAGCCAATTGGTAATTGAGTGAACGTAAAAGTTTACTGGAGGAAGAGTGAGTAGAAACAATTCGATCAACTAAATTCGCTAAACAAAAAATGAAGATGTGTATTTAAATTTAATTCAGGTCAAACGTGAACGAACCGAAAAATCATTGTCCTTATATTCAATAAATTTTCCGAAAATTTTCGTTAATATATGCTAAGGTAGGCCTTCGGCTACTAAATAACCCGAACTATTATAAGCAATTATAATACAACGATCAGCCTCATTAACATTTATAGCGCTGTCAATTAGGAAAAAGCAAAAGATTGTTAAATTTCTGAGATTTTTATATAAACATGAGGAATAGTTATTTTATTATTATTAAATTAATGTTGCGAGATTGAGATAAACACCAATCCATATATATATATATATATATATATATATATATATATATATATATATATATATATATATATATATATAGTGCCAATAAAAGCTAAACATTGCATCAGGTAACTAAGGCAGTTAGTCCAGAAGACCTGTTTCGTCATTATTGAAAGCTGTTAAAATACTGTCTAGAATTTGCCGCGGATGAGATTGAAGTCGAGGCACATATGCATTGAATCTGAGACCGATCCTCGGTGCCAATCGTGCAACATACTACACAAAATTTGTAGTAATATACGAATTTACGTTTCTGGTTAGCCTGTACTTCATATAGTATCTATTTGGAATGTCTCAAGACCTGAATTTATAATTAACCAACCCCGATATATTATTATACACAGAACTCCAAGCAATTTAGATATGTCATATTAACTTCAAGTCAGGTCGAGTCCCATTCGCGGTAAATCTAAGCGTGTACTTGAAAAGTTTAGAATATGAACGAAACCGGTCTTCCGCATGTTATTATCTAGTAGGTGTTGCGCACATAGTAACAAATTTGTTCAAGTAGGACCAGAAAGATAAACCAAATGCGGCATGAACGAAAGGTAAACGCGAAACGAATGTGCACAGGAGATTATAACTTTCGTTCTTGTTGACTTTGGTTATCCTTCTGGTTCAATTTGAACTAATTTGTATCTTGGTGAGCAAAACCTACTGCACGATAACAAAGAACGGGACAAAATTAAACGGAAGGCCGAAAAAAATTTAACATTAATTTTAAACTACTAGCACACAATTGTGCTTTCTTTCACTGAAAACAAAATATTTTCCTAGACGTTTATTTAAATCAAGATTGCGATCTTGAGATAAGCACCAATCCCATTAAATGAATATTTGATGGTATAACCTAACTTCTTTATAATTTATAAAATGCAATTCATTCAGTAAACTGTTATCGTTTTTATTGGGAACGCTTCAAATGCAATCCAGAATTTCCGCCGTTGAATTGCTTTTTCTACACTATACGATGCTCGGTCTATACTGAAAATGTATTTATAAACGGATTGGTGCTTATACCAAACAGCAAACATGTTTTAAATAATTGCTCTCACCGCCAGCGCACTCAGCCCTCACCCGATTAAAAAATATAAGCATAATAAATTATAATTCTTAAGTCATCCATGAACGTATTATGTCACATTATACTGTTGTAACTGGAGACTTAATCCGTCAAAACAATTCTGATATTAACAAAAATATGCAAAATGTTATTTATTCTTTCATTATCAGAACAAATTCAATATCCATATGTGCATTATTTTGCCATCCTAAGGCATGATGTGCAAGTCAACTCGCCTACCTCCATCAGATGACTGAAACTTGTCACCGATTAAATGCGGACGTCGTAGTGATGCCTTACATTTGCCAAATTCTTCGCGAGGTCTTTCACCAAATGTGTCGACAACTTGAGAGAAGCAGCGAACTGCCCAGTCATCACTTGAAAAGCCAGATGCCAACTCGCACGAGGTGACCAGTTGATTTTGTGTTTTCGCGTCGACACCTAGCCACTGCCAGGCGACAGCAGTGATTTTAGCTCGCGAGCGCTCCTTTGACGGGTCTAACAGTGAACGCCTAATGTGAATATGCAAACGATATTCCAGCGCGTCCGGCCCGGTCGCCTGCAGGTAGATGGGTCGTCGCATTGTCGCAAATAGGCTGTAATCACCCAGACCCGTCATACTAAACTCATGACGACGTGCAGCCGTCAAATTGCAGGCGTAAAGGCCGCCCGGTAATTGACTTGCGGATTGCTCTAACCCCTGGTTCGTTAACTCCTGCTGGTAGCAGAATCTCGAAGCATTATACCAGCTGAAAAGTATTATGTGTCCACTTGCGTAGGCGGCAGCTAAACGATTCAATCAATTAAATTGATTTAAAATCATGTTTTCTACTTCAAATAAGCATCAATCTTAACGTTAACTGATCACACTACATTTCGAGATAGCTGTACGTTAAACGTTGTAGCGTATCTCGACCACAACAGAAAACGGATTACATGTGTTCCAACCAAAATGAAAATAGGAAATTCAAAATGTGATATGTGGTTTTCACACTCAGTCGCCTTCAATGAATTAAATTTGATTAGATTTGTGGCTGCGCAATTGCTAAGCTGTCATGAACCTGTATTTTCTATAGCTTTAACTATGCGTATGTAAGTTATCAAAATGAAAAATTGTGTTGGTGTTCGTTAATTATTTAGTTCCAATTTTCAGAGAGAGAGAAGAATTAACCGTATCGTTAAGCACATCTCCAGGAAGCCAAATGAAAACTATAATAGATTACGAGTAATGACAATACCATTCTGAGTAGTGTGCAGAAACTATGCGAACCTCGTCCACGAAAAATTTCATGGTATAACTTTAAAACTCCCAATAAGGACGAAACCGGTCTACTGGTTTAATCGCATCTGTTACCTTACACAATGATTAGTTTGTATTTATAAATATAGTGAAAATAGTATTGGTATCTATATCAAAATCATAGACTTAACTTATATAAATGTTATCAGCATTTAAAGATAGTTTAAATTAATTATTTCTCATAGCATAAACAGAATAAAATGATGTCACTTAATTTTAATACATGATCATAGGCATCCATATTTTATAGAAAATTCACATTTTTCCGTTTTTATGTAAATAATTTTGAGTCATTTTAACGCTCGAAATCTTGGTCAAACACAAATTATAAATGTTAAGAGCTACAACCTGACCTATTATATGCCCAGTTGCGTGTAAATTACTAAATGTAATGTATCGAATTCGTAATAAATGGTTAAACTCATCAATGGCATGATTGCAGATTCTGGAGTCAATTTGGTAATAAGCGCTAAATAAAACCAGCTTTAGCCTACATAAATAAACGTTATTAATAATAAATAATAATAATAATATTATTATTATTATTGCTGTGATTTTAAAAATAAAAATAATTTAAGCAATATTATCAGAAAAGAAACGAAATCTTTTGACATTTTGATGAACTATAAGCTTGAAAAGTTAACAAAACAACTCCATTGAAGTTTACAGATTGGGATAGTTTTAAACTGTGTACTTTAACTTAAACCAATACATGTTAATTAGGCCTTTCGTTTCTTTACACAACAAAAATTAAAAGTATTTTAACACGTTATTTTACAAATTATCGCGGCTTACCACTACTTCCATATCAATTTTAATGCTTTTTGTGTGTCGAGCGAAATTTCCAACCAATAAGCTGAAGCAGACTGTCGTTTTAAATATTTTTGTTTTGCTGAGTTAAAATTTAGCGGACTCAGAAGGGCAAAATGAGTTAATATTTGATCTTCTTTAATCAAACACTCGTAATTTCAAAGAGTAGTGCGAAGACATTTGTTCTAACGAGTGGATGAACGCGCGTGTTTTTTAACAAATGCAGTATTGGTAAGGTAATTTGGCTGAGATTATGCTTAATCCACTTGAGATTCAACAGAACGCCTACCGCTATATAGTGCACCGTTAAGAATTTGAAAAATCGCGAAAGTTTGCAAGAAAATATACAGGCATACCACTAGGGACACCACTCCCAGTAATCCAAGCATGCTCTACTAGAAACTTGAAGTGCTTAACGAGCACATACTTGATAAAAACGGATAAGTGCATATCGCAACTCTTAACTCGTGTCCGTCATAACGAGACGTATCTATACACTCACAGACAAGTAGCATTTAAGTAGCATTTGTCCAAACTGGATTTGAATGAGTTTCATAATCCTAAAGCATTTTTGGACACAAAATTTTGATTTAAATATATATATATATATATATATATATATATATATATATATATATATATATATATATATTAGCGTTTCTATGAGAACGGATAAAAGAAACTTCATCCTTTTACTCATCAAGTGTTTACAAATGAACATATTTATATATTGTCGAAAATAATAAAAAATTGAAAATTGAATCGTAGTTCGTTCGCGAAATAGAAGAATAAAGAATCATATACATTCATCACCTCCAGTAGAAGCGCAGTACCGGGGCAGATTTTTCCTGCTTACATAAATCAATTTGCGATTCGTACACACACGGTGTTCTATGAATCGGTTGCGACTTCTTTTTATTGCAGGGATTTTATTACGAATATGTTATGAGTAGAAACTTAACATTGCATAAGTTAGCGTCAATTCTTCAAATACTTCATGAGTGCCAAATATGTACGAACCGATCTACTTGATCAGTCTCATTTTATTACTTATGCAATGTTTATGTTACACCGCTAATACAAACATACCCACACGCACACACACACACACATATATATATATATATATATATATATAATATTATATATATATATATATACATATATATATATATATATCCATCGGGAATACTTAAACTCGTTATTTATATAACTTTGACAAATTATGGAGAACAGCGTTTTTATTATCGAGATAATAATCAAGTGGAGGTTTTGATAGTTGAGCTTAACCATAAATCTAATTTTATTGTCGTCGTTACACGCGTTATGAATATTCAGCGACATTGGATTTCGATTTACAGATTAAAGAAATTCATGTCTAATTTTAGATTACTAGTTTTAAAAATAATCTATTTGTAGACAAAATCACGTCTATCACAAATAATATCCGTTTTCTACAAGCTTGATCTCAAATTTTACACATGGAACACTCAAAGCTATAAAGGAAATTGTGATTATTTGATTCAGGCACATGATATTCAATTGGTGCAAATAACGAAAAAATTGAACTGACTCACTTTATGATTGTATTGTCAGCAAAAATTGTCTAAATTGTGTGTGGTTAGGTATCTTCTTGTTTAGCCTCAAATGTCATTAACAAAACAGCAAAGTCCAAAAATGTACACTACTAAACGAAATAATTTACTGAAATTAATTAATTGAATACAGACAAGTTCTTTCATTGACACCGATTTAACGTGTCAACTGCGATTTTAATTAAAATCGGTTTGCTGGATATAAAAAATGTTTATTCTGTCCAAAATTAGCTTTGCACCTGACGTAGAAATCAAGCTGCGCGGATTATAAACAAGATCAATTAAATTTCGACATGTCAAATTAATTAAAATTATGGTTGCTTGCTTCATACACTAGCTACAGCCAATGTAAACTGCTATTAGTGGACTATTTGAATAAGGAATAAATTTTTATTCTGAATAGATTTCTATCCGCTTGGTCAATTAATCCCTCTAAAATGTTATCCTAAAGTAATGTGGCAGGAATATTACATCACTTGTATAAAAGTTAAATACTGTTTTTTGCGGAGAACAAGTATATATGCAAGTATGTATTAGATGTTGCGAACCTAATAACAAATTAGTTCAGTTGTGAACAGAAGGATAAGCCAAAGACTGCATGAACGGCAAGTGTAATCTCATGCACATTCGTTTCGTGCTTACTGGCGATTCATCGGCAGGAGCCGGTATTACGCCATTTAAAAAAAAAAAAAAAAAAAAAAAAAAAAAAAAAAAAAAAAAAAAAAAAAAAAAAAAAAAAAAAAAAAAAAAAAAAAAAAAAAAAAAAAAAAAAAAAAAAAAAAAATAATTGCTCTACCCCGTGTATTATCATTAAATCACACTATAAGTTTAAAATCATGAAAGAACAGTAATGGGAATTAGACCCTCAAACCAAAAGGAAAAAATGGAGTCCTTATAAAAATCAAGATTGCGTGCAATCTCATGAAAAGACAGTAGTCTCATGTATGTTGATGAAATCATGCGCCCAATCAAGATAAGAAAAGGATAACATCAAACTGCAAGAAAGTATCAAAATGTTAATAAAGCTGATTTTGCACGTCATGCAGTGGAGTTTGAGCACACTAATAGCTGGAATGAATATAGACACATGGAGATATGTAGTCGTAGGATGATGGCGAGTTTGATTAGGAAATCTATCGAAATTAAATCAAGAGTTGAGATTATGAGTGAAACAGCTGTCTTTATATCTAAATCGAAAAACAGCATTAGCCAATGATAGGGAAGCGCAAATGTATGACTCAGAATCTGAAGCAAGCTCCACTAAAATATTTAGATTCGCTTATTAGTTGGCCCATTATATTATTACTGTTAGTCCATTTTTGGTACCAAAATGTCTTAAAATTTTCACCCTTTAGCTAGTCTTTTTTTATATTTCTATTTCGTTAAATGTTTTAGTGAGTTTAAAGCTCATTAAAGGACTTCAGTTTTGCCCTTATATTTCATGCTCATTTTTTAATTGATTTTCATAATATTTTTGTCTTACCATCACTTATTTTATTCTATATCTTAATTAATTTATTGAATTCTGATCATTTAACCGGTCATATTTTTTTGAAATTTTTCCTACGCCCTATCTTTTGAGCTCATATTGCTCAATACATCATTTCAAATGCTAAGACTATAACAATTAGTCTGACGCATGCAAAAGATAAATTAACAGTTATTCACTACATTTAGTACATAAATGGATGTGCATGTATATTAATTGTATTTAATTGACATATTATGACTTATATCTACACACACATGCACATGCGTAACGTGCGACTATCTAACGAAACGACAACAGCTGTTATTAAAGAAGCCCATGTAACAATAACTTGAGAGGTTTGATTCAAATCTCGCACATGCATGGTTCGTTAGCTATTAATTTTTAACACTCACCTTGGCATGAGGTAAAAAGTGCGCATTTGATTTATTTGTTACCAGAGATTATAAGTTGAAGGCAATCGCAGTTACGTCATTTCACCTCGTGACTCAAAATGGAATAATCTAACGCAATTAAAGTGTAAATTAATTTTTACCCAGTCTAGTTTCATTTAAATAATCATTGATTGCGCGAGTGGTGATAACAATTCTTTAAATCAAGTTTGCGAGATTGAAGTAAACACCAATCTTATTGTATTTAACAAGTCGTCAAACAACACAGAAAATCTAATTTCACTTATTGGTTGTATGTAACAATCAGAGGCAGACACACATACGTGATGCGTATCTATTGAAACATCAGTCAAAAATATAAACGTTATGGTTAAATGAGTTATTAGCTAGTTCACGAGACATGTGATGTATTGTGAACTAAAGAAAGATTTACTGGAGTAACAGGTGTTCAGAAATTGTTGTAATTCTCAATTTCGGTGGAAAATAGCATAAATTGATATCCATCATGTTGGAACCATGTTCCGACTCGGAAACCACAGTGTTATTATTATGTACCTTTTCGGTACAATAATGTTGGTATCGGTTACAAACACAATAGCCATAGTGTTAGTATCCTTTACAGACTCGGTATATATATTATATAGTGTGAGTTAGCGTTGAAGTCGAATTGTCGTTGACTATATGATGCTAGCTTCACTATTGCAGGTTTACACATTCGTCTAGGAGATTGTACCGTCCTATTATCCCACATTCTTGACCCAAATATATAGTGGTTGAAGGGCGTAATACCGGCTCCTACTGATGAGTCGCCAGTAAGCACGAAACGAATTTGCATGAGATTATACTTTCCGTTCATGCTGCCTTTGGTTTATCCTTCTGGTCACAACTGAACTAATTTGTTACTAGGTTCGCAAAACCTAATACATACTTGCATATATATTAGTTCTTCGCAACAAACAGTATTTAACTGTAATATATTGAATTGAATGATGTCATGCTTACCGCGAAATGTGATAACTGATATCGATCAAGGCCAGAGTGTATGGATTTACTGGAGTAACAGGTGTTCAGAAATTGTTGTAATTCTCAATTTCGGTGAACTATAGCATAAATTGATATCCATCATGTTGGTACCATGTACCGACTCGGAAACCATAGTGTTAGTATCCATGTACCTTTTCGGTACAATAATGTTGGTATCGGTTACTAACCCAATAGCCATAGTGTTAGTATCCTTTACAGACTCGGTATATATATTATATAGTGTGAGTTAGCGTTGAAGTCGCATTGTCGTAGACTTTATATGATGTTAGCTTCACTATTGCAGGTTTACACATTCGGCTAGGAGATTGTACCGCCCTATTATCCCACATTCCTCATCCAAATATATAGTGGTTAAATTGCGTAATACCGGCTCCTACTGATGAATCGCCAGTAAGCACGAAACGAATGTGCAAGAGATTATACTTTCCGTTCATGCTGTCTTTGGTTTATCCTTCTGGTTACAACTGAACTAATTTGTTACTAGGTTCGCAACACCTAATACATACTTACTAATTACATCAATTGGTCAGCTGAAAACAATAATAAGCACAACACTGCATGCAATTCAGCATATTCATTTCAAAGGACGTTATTTAAACATGACTAAGCGAAATTAGTCCAATATATAGGATGATCAAAGCGGGAATCTTTTCACAGTGACCCTATGTAGTCTCCCACGTAGGCTAAGTATTTCTTTGAAATCTGTAAGCCTGCAGTTCAATGTTTGAAACTACGCAATATATTGTCTCATTTAAAGGAAATGTTTTATTCAATTTTTGTTATATATCTGCCCAACTTCTATTCTATTTCGTTCTGGAAAGTAATGCAGTTTTGTTTATTCTTTGATTTTGCTCATGCAAACATAATATGTTGGACGCACATAGCGACAGTTATTTTTAGATTTCCTAAATCGACAAAAATATTAACATGCCATAAACGTAAAACTCAATCTGCAGCAGTCTAAATTATGAACCTGCAGAGTGATTTAATCTTCATATTTATATTGTCGAAATTCTTAAATAAAGGCGAATATATATATATATATATATATATATATATATATTAACAGATTTTCCGCATTTGCTCCTTAAACCTGAACAGTTTCGGTTCCGAGTTTTGAAATCGTACCACTGCGCCACTCAAACTGCCCAATACCAATTCTTTTCATTCATATAGCAACTATTATTTAATTAAGCCTTTCATTCAGGCCGAGTCTAATTGGCCCTTCTCTGAAAAAAAGTTATAATTGGCCAACCTTAATCTTAATAAAGAATGGACGGCACGTCACAAGGGGAAGTAATAGGGAATTGAATATTGACGGCAGGCTTATAATTAATAAATAAATAAATAAATATATATATATATATATATATATATATAGTCATTATAATCTGGACATTGCTGAAGTTCGTGAAGAGAACTCACAAAATAGACCATTTGAGACTTTATTTTTAATTTATAAAGTACTTTACACAATTTTCCGCGACCGAGGTTCGATTGTAGAACATTTGCAGCTGCCACATGCGTTTACAAGACTGCTCGCGTTCAAGCCCAGATAGCGAAATTTTTCGGCAGATACTTCAAAAGTTCTAAATAAGGATGATTCCGGTCTACATGATTTATTTCCTTCGCTACCTTTAGGTAAATGCAATTTGTCTAGTTGATCGAATTAGTCCTTGTTAGGAACTCATCACACACAACATATAAGTCTCCATTGCATATTTTTTGAGTTCTTCATAACAAACAGTATAGAACTTTTACATGCTTAATTGAATGATGTCATGATTACCGAGATAACGGACAACTGTTGTAGATCAGAGCCCAAATTTATGAATTTGCTGCACATAAAAGTGATCAGATGTAGTTGTAAAACTCAATTTTGATAAAAATCGGCATATATTGAAATACAATATGTTGCTAACATGTACCGACTCGTCAAAAATTGCTTTTGTTTGTTGTTTGAAAAATGGCTAAATACAATGAATTTTGGTATTTACTGCTTACTCGCAAACTTCATTTAATGAATTTTGTTGGTATTTCTTACAGGCTCCGTTTACTATATATATACATATATATGTGCTATTGATCGATGCATGCATAGTGCGTGTATATACATAAAAAATTTCTTCTGATAGCTAATTTAACTTCTCTAAAAACTGAATTCGCCTTATTTGACAAAAATTGTATATTGCCACAATCAAACAATCAGTCACCCACGATACGGAAGGCACGCATTTCATACACATATCAACTTTATTCAAACTAATGTTTTCCATCATTCGCTTCGTTCGGTCGCACGAGTCGGACGCTTGTTACTTTAAGATCGAAATGTTGATTAAAATATGGTACGGTGATATTCTTGACATAACTATATTATAAATGTTTTTGACATTTTGCTTGCCTACTATTAGTAGCAATTATTATTGCAATAAATTTAACCTATTTATATCTATACGGGGAATAATCTCTAATAATTACAATTAAACAATCATTGCTTGCGCGAGTGGTGGTAATCATACTTTAAATCAAGTTTGCGAGCTTGAAGTAAACACCAATCCCATTGTATTTAACCAGTCATCGAACAACATAGTACGTGTGACTGACGGTAGTTTTGCTATGTTTTTCGACGACTGGTTAAATGCAGTACATATAATAAAAATATATTTTACAAGAATTAGGTCGTAAATAATTTTTCAATTTCAAATGGATAATAAGCGATGAGAAATACCTAAGTAATTAGCTCAATGTTATTGATGCCTTAATGGTGTTTTACGTTTGTTATCGTTATTTCTAGAGTAACGGATGATCTAGCACGATATTAGGTTGATATAAAAACGAACAACATTTAAAATTATGTTAAGCTTCCCAATTAGGTTTTGCGAACCTATGACAGAATTTTTTCAAATATGACCTGAAGGAAAAACCAAAGACAGCCTGAAGGGCCGTTTTGTCTCATGTGCACATTCCTTTCGTGCTTAATGGCGACACATCAGTAGGAGCCGTTACTGTGCCCTGTACTCACTATATATTTGGGTGAATGTGTCAAACTTGTATGATACAATCTCCTAGACGAATGTGTAAACCTGCAGTAGTGAAGCTAACTTCATATAAAATCTTCGCCAAATGCTATATATATATATATATATATATATATATATATATATATATATATATATATATATATACCAAGCCTGTAAAAGTACCAGCACTATGGCCGTTGTGTCAGTACGTATTAACAACACTGTGGTTGCCGAATAGGTACACGATACCCACACAATATTGGCCGAGACGGTATAGGCTACCAATACAGTGGATTTCGATTTATGCCAAAGGACACACAAATAGAGAATTACAATTACTCCTAAACACTTGTTACATCTGCAAATCCAAAATGATTTAGCAAAAATAATGACAGTTATGCTCTGAAATTAAAAGGAATATTATGAATTCATGATAAATTATGTAAATCAGATGTGTGGACATTAATACTAATCCAACCTAATCTAACCATTCGCAGAACACAAGAAAATTGGTTCTATAGTGTTAAACTGAAATCCACACATGGCATATTTAAATCAGAAATATGGCTTTTAGTCCCATTAGTCAGACATCCGTTAAACTTAAATCAATTACTGATAACGCTGGTGGTGTTAACTATGATTTAAATAAATAAAATAAAATAATATATATAGATCCGTCAGTATAAAAGAAGCATAGCATAATGTAGCAGAGGCAATTCAACCAATAGCCTTATTGGGAACTCTTTAAATATCGTCCATTATTTTGCCGCGTACGTGACTCCAACCGAGACAAAATTACATCGGGGTCTGTGACTATCCACTGCACCACTCTACTGAACAATACACATACTTTTTAGCTATATATACTATTCTTCTTTTCTGGTTAGACTTTCTTTCAGTTCCGAAAAACCACACAAAACGGTTATTATGGATTAGACAACAATAAAACAAACAGTGATTGCGCGTGTGGTGAAAATAATTATTTAAATAGATAAATATAATATTTAATAGCAAACTGTGCTTGCCAGTTGGAATTTAAGGTCTAAAGGCATGACGCATAGGATGCAAATGAACGAAAAGCTAATGAAAACTAGTTAGTACATCATGATGATTTTGATTACAGTGGATTCAAATATTTCGGTGCAAAAATCATCATGATGACAGTGGATTCAAATATTACGGTACGCAATCCGAAAATCAGGTAAATGATCTTTTCCCTGTCGCGCAACGTGTTTCTTTTAAAAGTTAGTACATAACTGAAAATTCTGCGTTCTGTGAGCATTGTGGCTCATAGAATAAAAGCACAGTATCCAAAGTAAATATATTCTGGTTCGAGCCCCGTGCGTGAAAATGCTCTGCAATGAAATTAACAAGTTCTGAATAAGGACAAAACCAGTTTAATTGATTAATTAATTGAATTATAACCTATTTGCGAGACTGAAATCTTAAAGATCATCTGATCTTTGTCATAAAAAAAACACAGGATTTACTTCAATCAAGGCTGTGATCAGGATATAAACACCTGACCCATTATGTGCACATATTTGCCAGTATAAACTAAGTATTGTATAGTGTAGAAAAGACAATTCATCCAGTAGACCTGTTTCGTCCTTTAACAATCAATAATTGCACAGATGGTGGTAACAATTCTTTAAATCAAATTTGCGAGCTTGAAGTAAACACCAATCCCTTTGTGTTTAACCAGTCGTCGAACAACATAGCAAAACTACCGCGTCGCACGCACTGACGCGTTTCGAACTTCCATGATCATCATCAGATTACGACGGCAAACTGACTGGAGAGGATCAAACTACAATTCATTTATATGGAAACCAAAATTAGATATTCGGCTCTCACCTCTAGTAGTCTTGCATACATTTTACTTGATTAAAATGTCGACTGTACAAATTCTCTGCAATCAGGAACATTTAATTTTGTGCAGATTTCGCCATATATATATATATATATATATATATATATATATATATATATATATATGTAATACATTTCAAAAATCAATGATTGCACGGGTGGTGGTAACATTTCGTTAAATCAAGTTCGCGATCATGAAGAAAACACCAATCCCATTATAAATAACCAGACGTCGAACAACATAGCAAAACTACCGCCAGTTGCACGCACTGACGCAAATCAGTTTCTCCTTGTACTCTGATGATGACCAAAGAAGTTCGAAACGTGTCCATACCTGCGACTCACGACAGTTTTGCTATGTTGTTTGACAACTGGTTAAATACAGTGGGATTGATGTTTACTTCAAGCTCGCAAACTTGATTTAAAGAACTGTTTCTGCCTTATAGGGAACTAATCATGTAATTTCGATAATTCGCCACGAACAGGGCTCGAACCGGTCCACGTTTGCTTCTGAACAGTATGTGCTGAGTTCCCAATAACGACGAATCCGGTCGACTGGATGAATTGCCTTTTCTACACTATAAAATACTCATTTTATACTGACAAATGTATGTACATAATTTTTCAGGTATTTATAGTAAGATCGCAACCTTAATAAATGTAATTGTTATCACCACCAGCGCAACCAATGTTCATTTAATTATAACAATAGATTTCTTCCTATCATTTGCTTTTTTGGTGCTATTTGGGTTACCATTATCGGTAATTTTGTCGGTCCGCAATACAGCACAAGTCTAAGAAACAGGATAAAAAAGTAAGAAAGATATTTCCTTTAGCCAAGTCAGTTATGCATGTGAATGACGTTTGACTAGATATTTTGTAGAAACAAAACAACTGGAATTCAGCCTCCGTTAGTCAAAACGCAGGTCAGATAATAGATACGTGCACTTTACGTCTGTTGTGGGTGTGTCCTTAACTGCTACGTAAAACCAGCTAAGTTAAGCTGAATATTTATTTACCCTTTACATGCGTTAGACTAATTTTTTATACTCACTATATGAAATGACGTAATTGATTATGCTCTCACATTACACGGAATTATTTAAAGCTAGGAAAATACTACTGTACGAATCAGAATGTAAAGCTAGCTCCAGTAAAAGATGAAGAATATTGGATTACAATTGGCTTATTAGTGGGCTTATTATTTCATTATTTGTTAATCCATTATTGAAAGTACAATCTCTCCAAATTTCGCTTTTAACCACATTTTAATTTTATTTTTTAACCTAGTGTTTTTAACGTGTTTGACGCCCAGTAAAGGCCTTTTGTCTATTCACTTACACAGCTTATTCTTTCGTTAATTACTTTTCATAATTTCTTGTCATACCATCACTTATTTGTTTTCATATCTAAATTAAGCTTCATTTACTTAATTTTAATCATTTAACTGAACATTATTTTTTCGTTTATCCACAACCTATCGTTTGAGATCATCCTGGTTTTACATACGTTTGAGACAATTGCTCAGAGGCGTGCAAAAGTTAAATTAATGCCTACATAATGAGATGAAAACATTTTTTAAATGATGAATCTCGTTGCGCAGTGCTGTCCTTCTTGTTGTGGATTTGACCGCATTTTTCTTGTGCGGGACAATTTATAGCACTCTTAGGTCGGTAAAATCTTGAATTTTGATCATTTTCAGGTGATCTGATTTTTGGCCTCGAAAGGACAAGTGAGAACCCATCAATCGAGGCCAAAAATCAGATCACCTGAAGATGAAAATAATTGTTATTAAACAAGCCAGTCATTAGTATGACTCGAGAGGGTAACGCGAAATTTCACGCGCGCATTATTCGTCTCTTTAATGTTCATAAATTATTTTGGCATGTGACTATTAAGGGTTTATTTGATTCAAATGCGTCATTTCACATGGCGAGTAAAAAATTAATTCTCTGAAGCATGTAAAATAGTAAGCTAATATTCATGTAATCAAGTTTCACAAAATTTGTTGCACATATCAGTTACGAATATACACACATAAGTGACATGCGCGTATCTAGTCAGACATCATTCAGAATTA
The DNA here is from genome assembly GCA_029291075.1 of Eudiplozoon nipponicum. Taxonomy (NCBI): domain Eukaryota; kingdom Metazoa; phylum Platyhelminthes; class Monogenea; order Mazocraeidea; family Diplozoidae; genus Eudiplozoon; species Eudiplozoon nipponicum. The sequence continues at coordinate 63,787 of JAQBSW010004731.1, forward strand.
TAAATTAAATAGATACTGGAAATATCGTTTCATTTGCATATCTCTAAGTCTAGTGATGTAATGCAGACCGAAATATCTACATCAAATAAATTGAATGGAACAGTTGTCTTGTCTACCCTTTTACAACGCTTAGTTCATACTCAAAAATATAAATATATTGGGATTGGTGATTAAAACAGACTCGCAAGCTTGGTTTAAACATTTTTTATCACCAACTACGCATTGTACAAATCCTCAATTCGATACCACCTCTTCATATTGCATGTTACCTGTTCTATAATGGCATATGGTGATGGCAAGTTCGAACTTCAGGTCTAAATAAATGCTACGTAGGCTCAACCTGAATAGAAGGATAACGAAAAAGCATTCGTTATTATGCAACTGAAAATGGTATGTTGTTTGCCGTTGGCGTGCGTAGTGGTTCGAGTCAAAGATTATGGAGCAAACTTTTCCCAGTTCGAGCACCGTCTACGGAAAAATTCTGGACAGTACTTGAACAGTTCCCGGCAGTCAGAAGCCGTCAGTTGGATGGATTGCCTCAGGTACTTTACAGAATTTTAAATTTCTACTTACAATAGTATATCTTTTGATCTGCATAATTTCTTTGCAGTCAAGGTTGCTTCATATTTTGCATCATTTATCATATTTTTACGGTATTTGTCTAAGTAAACATTATTTGTGTGTGTGTGTGTGTGTGTGTGTGTGTGTGTGTGGAGGTATGAATTTTAATAAAATTCGCGAACTTGGAGCAAAAGCCAATTAAACTTAACTTGAATCACTCAAGTGAATCTTAAGTCGAAGCCTTTTACTAGATTTCATATATATAAGAGATACGTGATATACTTTGCTTTTTATTTCGTCGTGTAAATATAGGCATTACATAAAAATTTTCAATTCATATAAAACAGGGAATTTTATAGACATTTGAACAGCTGACTACGTGCATATTCTATTCAAAATTATTTTCTATGCAATTTGCTCACCTGGTTCTGGTGGATTGTAGCCAACACATGTTATTTGAGGCCGCATTGTCTGCCAGTACAGAGAACATGGTCGGCTATCACGATCCAAGTAGACAACATCGTCAAAACTTTTCTGATTTGGAATATCTATATCGTATGATGACTCATCGAAGTGTTTGTTGTTTACGTGGTTGGTTTTTTTGTAGTTGTCGTCACGATTGTGTCCAACACGAATCTGCCGGCAGCACTTTAGAAATGGGGCCATATTTCTTCGCCAAATTTCGCTTAGACTTCCAATCGTGTTCAAGCTAACAGTTGTATCAAAACTTTATTTCAAAAAGAGATAATTTGTAAAATATGATTCTTTGATTAGAGAAAATAAAACTTCATTGTTAGTTATATAAATCAAGGCTGCGTCCTTGAAGTAAATTAAGCACGGTATAATGTATAAAAGGCAATTCATCCAGTTGACCAATTTCGTCCTTATTGTTAACTTTCTCGTACTGTCCAGAATTCATCGCGAACAGAGCTCGAACCTGGACAGGTCTACTTCGGAATCTGTCGTTTATATACATCCTGGGTCTTTATTGGATTATACGGGTGGCAAACCAAATGAACCTGGACAGATCTACTTCGGAATCTGTCGTTTATATACATCCTGGGTCTTTATTGGATTATACGGGTGGCAAACCAAATGAACCTGGACAGGTCTACTTCGGAATCTGTCGTTTATATACATCCTGGGTCTTTATTGGATTATACGGGTGGCAAACCAAATGAAACTCA
>JAQBSW010004732.1:0-65533 GCA_029291075.1 Eudiplozoon nipponicum
ATATGTAAGTAATTAATGGGTCAGGTGTTTATATCAAGACCGCAACCTTGATTATAATAAAAGAAATAGTTTGTCCAGGTATATGTCTTTCGATACGTCAAATTTTGTCCATATCCTCTGGAAATGTGAAAGAAATACTGACAATTCTATGCGATTGTGTATTGAACTAGACTCAACTCTTAATTGTGAGTAATTTTATGTGGCCAATTACTCAATGATAATTTAAAAATCATTAATTTCGCGGGTCCTGATAGCAATTCTTTAAATCAAGTTAGTGATCTTGATAAAAATATCAATCACATTTTATTAAATCAGTCGTACAACATACCGTAACTACCGTCAGTACTTATAACCGACGATAGTTTTGCTACGTTGTGCGACTGGATAAATACAGTGGGACTGATTCATATTTCTCAAGGATAATCCTGTATTAATTGATACGTTAGTGTTTGTTCCATTGACACTTTCTAGTAAAAAACTTATACTGTGCTGTTTTAATCGCCTATTCATCGAAAATGTTCTGCTCAATTTCTTTAAATAGTCGCATTTATTAAAATCTGAATATAGGTTCTACATCAGTAATAGACCTATTTGTCTAGAATCTGCCTCCCATGGATTAAAGTAAGCCATAGTTAATTAATGATGAATAAATATTTTTAATTACCTCTGTCTGGTATAACAAGTTAATCATTATTCATTACCACCATTTTAATGTCCATCGTGAGCTAAATACAAAGTGGCAGAATCGTATTTCTCAAAAAGGACTTTCTCTTTACATTTTCACGAAAAAACAATAGATATAGAGATAAGGTCTTCATAGTATTTTGACTCTTTCCAGTACAACGTAGATTATCGATTTATTCCTACTTCTGCTTTCTTATCGATTAAACCATGACGAAGCCTACTAATCCTATCTCTCTCTTTGATATGGAAACTAAAAAATACTTAACATCATACTGGATTTATGGAATAAAATTAAACATTTGTACATTATTCAAAGTTCACAAACTTTAGCCAACAATAGCCAATCTTACCACACGTAAAAAATTGAACATGTATTCAATGAATGATGAGCCGTAAAGACAGCGCAGTTTGGTGAAAAGAAATAACTTGATAAAAGCATATAATAGAGGTAAAAGTGCACTGTTTTTCAATAAAATTTGTGAACTATGCGCTATATACTGTCGTTATTACTGTGGTAGAAAACTTTTAATTTATACATCTGAAATAGGCAACCAACTCATTATTTCGTACTTGAAATGATTAAACTCTATAAATCAATTAAACTTATTTTCACGGAAAGACCAAGTCTATCATTCACAAGAGACTAAAACAACACTGCGATGCCAAACAAAAAATATTTTTGTATTGATGGTTCCTAAAACATATATTAATATACTTATAAGTCATACACACCATAATTAGCAACAGACGGATTCATGGGAAATCAGGAAGATATTCAAAAATTTGCATTAGTAAAAATACCATCTTTCAGATCCATGCATACCGTCACTACTCTCCAAAATGCAATTACTTGACCAATTCTTTAAATCAAGTTTGCGAGCTTGAAGTAAACACCAATCCAATTGTATTTAACCAGTCGTCGAACAACATAACAAAACTGCCGCCAGCCGCAACGCACTGACGCGTTTCGACCTTCCTTGATCATCATCAGAGTACGACGGCAAACTGACTATCGAGGATCAAACCGCATTGAATATATATGGTAATCAAATTTAGATATGCGGCTCTCACCTCCTATTATTCCACATTCTTCTACCAATTATATAGTGGTTAAAGGGCGTAATACCGGCTCCTACTGATGAGTCGCCAGTAAGCACGAAACGAATGTGCATGAGATTATACTTTCCGTTCATGCTGCCTTTGGTTTATCCTTCTGGTCACAACTGAACTAATTTGTTACTAGGTTCGCAAAACCTAATACATACTTACGAACATTAACTGTTTGCAGCTTTCGCCACATATACATATATAGGCAATACAATTTAACAATAATTGTTTGCCGAACAACATAACAAAACTACCGCCAGCCGCAACGCACTGACGCGTTTCGACCTTCCTTGATCATCATCAGAGTACGACGGCAAACTGACTATCGAGGATCAAACTGCATTGAATATATATGGAAATCAAATTTAGATATGCGGCTCTCACCTCTAGCAGTCCTCGCATACATTGAACTTGACTGGAAATGTCGGCTGCACAATTTCTATGCAGTCACGAACATTAACTGTTTGCAGCTTTCGCCACATATACATATATAGGCAATACAATTTAACAATAATTGTTTGCAAACAATTTTACTGATTACTGCTGGTTCTTTCCATTCAATGAAATATTTTACCGTTAAAATACTTTGTGCCAACACCTAAATTTATCTACCTGCTAACAATTCGTTCAATCCCACCGGTGGTTCTGGTTAGAACTGCACTCCCCATAGCAACCGGAATCAATTGCGTCCTACCAAAGGAAACTTCTAATTTCTTAAAAACATTCGTAACTGAATATATATATATATATATATATATATATATATATATATATATATATATATATATATATATATATATACGAGTTGATAAACAAGCTCTCATATAATTAAACTACCATATTTTGCGCGGGCGGTGATAATTGCTATAATCAAGGTTGCGATCTTGACATAAACATCTGACCCATTAAGTGCATACATTTGTCAGTATAAACTAAGAATTGTATAGTGTAGAAAAAGCTATTTACCCAGTAGACAGGTTTCGAAATTATTCGGAACTCATCACGTTCTGGCCAGAATTTTCCGCGGACAGGTCTCGAACCTGTACACGTCTAAATCGGCGTCTGGTGCTCCAACGAATGAGCCACCCTGTTGCTCTCATCTAGACTGTCAATTTTTGGTGTGTTTTTTGTAATGCGACTACAAGTAGCGTTGTTCTCACGAAGCCAACCAGCAGAGTTGATCGAAACTTCGACCGAACAATAAAGTCTGGTATTGTCAAAATTTAATTTAACGCTAACAAATCTCATGGAAAAATAATATATATGGTTGATATCGTGTAATATATAATCAAGGTTGCGAACTTGATATAAACACCTGACTCATTAAGTACATACATTTGTCAGTATAAACTAAGAATTGTATAGTGTAGAAAAGGCAATTCATCCAGTAGACCGGTTTCGTCCCTATTGGGAACTCATCAAGTACTGGCCAGAATTTGCCGCGGACAGGATACGAACCTGGGCACGTCTGCTTCGGAATCTGGTGCTCTAACCACTGAGTCACCCTACTGCGCACTACACACAATTTTAGGTCATATAATAACTAATGTAACTCGGTTATTTTTTTAGGTGGAGCTCGTAGGACATCCATTAAGACCTAAAGTGCCAACTAGCCATCCACAATCTGTAATTACTGAACGGACACCACACTAGATGGGGACACGAATTTGTATAAACGTTTGAAAATGCGGCTCTCACGCATAGTAGACTTAAAAAAGATGCAGCTGCAAAATAATACAATTACAATCAAATTATATTAGTAGATTCCACGTGCAAGTTTTGTGACCGACATTTCAGGAAAATTCAATTTATGCGTGACTATAATAGCTGTGAGCTTCACTTCCTATTGTCAATGCATTACATATTCATTGTAATTTGAACCACGTTAGTTAGTTTACAGTGTGCCGTGATGATGAACATCGAAGGTCGAAATGTGTTAATATGTATGACTGACGGAGGATATTGTATACTTTGCATTTTGTTATTTTGATGAAATTGGTATTCAATTGAAATCAGCAAGCTTTATTTGTGTTCATTACCCGTACAATTCGTTATTACTAACGTTAACAATACAAATATTGCTTAAAAATCTTAATACCAAACTGTGATGACGATGATGTTCATTATCATTAACGTGGGCATTACTGATCATCATACGACCAGGTTGAAACACCATGATCTCATTTATTAACCAAATGAAATTATAAGAAAACTTATATTCCTTTTAGTTTCCATTAGCATTTTCTATGAAATTATGTGATAAAGTTTTGAAATTCTGTGGAACCGCTGAGGAATAATGTGTTGTTTCTGAAGTGGTACGTATGCAAAGTTCCCAAAATTAAAGGAAATGGTACCTGTACAATGCTTATTGTGACAAACACATTACTGCCATAATGTAATAGGACTGCCAAATGTCTTCATAATTAATGATTTTACATTTAAATCAAGTTGTGTACGTTTTTGACCACAACGATTATTTAAAAACGATAAACATTAAAAAGTGAGTTAAATACTGTTTGTTGCGAAGAACTAATATATATGCAAGTATGTATTAGGTTTTGCGAACCTAGTAACAAATTAGTTCAGTTGTGACCAGAAGGATAAACCAAGGCAGCATGAACGGAAAGTATAATCTCATGCACATTCGTTTCGTGCTTACTGGCGACTCATCAGTAGGAGCCGGTATTACGCCCTTTAACCACTAAATATTTGGTCAAGAATGTGGAATAATAGGACGGTACAATCTCCTAGACGAATGTGTAAACCTGTAATAGTGAAGCTAACATAATCTAAAGTCAACGACAATACGACTTCAACGCTAACTCACACTATATAATATATATACCGAGTCTGTAAAGGATACTAACACTATGGCTATTGTGTTAGTAACCGATACTAATTTACACCCGGTACACAAGTCGGTAATTTTTAGTTTTTACAATATTCGGTAAATCGCTCATCCAGTCACCAAATGACTAGTGATATCACCATTTGGTAGTTTAGAATGCATTGTAACAAATTATCCAGAAAAAATTGAAGTTTTCATTTACTGATGGTTGAAAAAATTATCAAAATTATTAAATTCATTACAATTACTGCTAATACTTCTGCTACCTCTACTATTACTAATACTATCAACAATATTATTACTATTACTACTACCACCATCACCTCTTCTACCAATAATAATTCCACCGCAACTAATAAAAAAATAATATTAATAATAATATCACCAATGTAACTCCTAATAATACGGTGCCAATAATATCGAAGCTCCAAATAATACTAATATTAGTCAAACTAAAACGACTAATATCAATACTACTACTACTACTACTGTACAACAATTACTAATACAACTACAATGTGCTAATAATAATAATAATAATAATAATAATAATAATAATAATAATAATAATAATAATAATACTAATAATAATAATAATAATAATAATAATATGTGTATGTGTAATAATATGTATGTATGTAATATGTAATAATATGTAATATGTGTGTAATGTGTGTGTGTAATAATATGTAATATGTGTATGTAATAATAATAATAATAATACTAATAATAATAATAATAATAATAATAATAATAATAATAATAATAATAATAATAATAATAATAATAATAATAATAATAATAATAATAATAATAATAATAATAATAATAATAATAATAATAATACGAATAATAGTAAAAGTAATATTAAAATTAATAATAGTACTAATACTACCATCACCATCACGAACACTACTAATTTTGCTGCCACCATAACAACCAATATTATTACTGCCAATAATTCACCTACTATTTCTATCACTATTATCAAGGTTGCGATCTTGATATAAACAACTGACTCATTAATTACTTTCATATGTCAGTATAAACTAAGAATTGTATGGTGTAGAAAAGGCAATTCATCCGGTAAACCGGTTTAGTTATTATTGGGAATTCATCACGTACTGTGTTAACTTTACCGCGGACAGGGCTCGAACCTGGGTACGTCTGCTTCGGAATCTGGTGCTCTAACTACTGAGCCACCCTGCCGCGCACAACACATTATTTTTAGTTATATACTAACTAATGTAACTCGGTTAGTCTTTTTTCTTTTAGGTGGAACTCATATGGCATCCGTTTAGACTCAAAGTTCCAACCAACCATCTCCAGCCTGTCACTATTTTAACAGATACCACATTAAATGTAGAAGTTGTATTGAAATGAACATTTATATAGTTAAACGAACATTAGTTGCGCGGGCGGTGATAACAATTATATTTAAATACTGTTTCTTGCGAAGAACTAATATGTATGCAAGTATGTATTTGGTGTTGCGAACCTAGTAACAAATTAGTTCAGTTGTGACCAGAAGGATAAACCAAAGGCAGCATGAACGGAAAGTATAATCTCATGCACATTCGTTTCGTGCTTACTGGCGACTCATCAGTAGGAGCCGGTATTACGCCCTTTAACCACTATATATTCGGTAGAAGAATGTGGAATAATAGGACGGTACAATCTCCTAGACGAATGTGTAAACCTGCAATAGTGAAGCTAACATCATCTAAAGTCAACGACAATGCGACTTCAATGCTAACTCACACTATATAATATATATACCGAGTCTGTAAAGGATACTAACACTATGGCTATTGTGCTAGTAACCGATACCAACATTATTGTACCGAAAAGGTACATGGTACTAACACTATGATTACCGAGTCGGTACATGATACCAACCTGATGGATATCAATTTATGCTATAGTTCACCGAAATTGAGAATTACAACAATTTCTGAACACCTGTTACTCCAGTTAAACCATACACTCTGGCCTTCATCGATATCATTTATCACATTTCGCAGTAAGCATGACATCATTCAATTCAATATATTACAGTTAAATACTGTTTGTTGCGAAGACCTAATATATGCAAGTATGTATTAGGTTTTGCGAACCTAGTAACAAATTAGTTCAGTTGTGACCAGAAGGATAAACCAAAGGCAGCATGAACGGAAAGTTTAATCTCATAATAACAATTATATTACAATTATAACAAGATCACAATCATGATTATAGTAATTGTTATTACCACCCGTGCAACCAATGCTCGTTTAATCATATAAATGTACATTTCAACTTTTATGTTTCATAGGAAATATTATTTTCAATTAGATTTAAATTTCAATATTAATAAAGATGATGATAATAATATTCGAAATGTTAATATTATTGATTGTTTATACACGTCTACAATTGCGTAAAAATTATTTGAGTCCTCGCACGTATGCTTTCGTTATATGGCATTTGAGATAAATACTAAATTCAAAAACAGAAGTAACAACATATAAAGCTCCGTGGATAAATAAACCCTAGCCTAAACAATGCCAGCTAAAATCAAATTGGGCCATTGAGCCTAAATTGTAGATGATGTAGGTAAATGTTTCTCTCGTCCCTTTATTTTGCACTCTCTCCCCTTTTAGGTGCATATGTTCATTAGTGGATATTTGAGGATAACATGATAAAGATGCGATTCTTGCATATAATAAATCTCATTTTACATTAGCAAATTGGAATTATACTATGCATTATAACAGAGCTCACATTTACAAAATTCTGTAACAACCTCATCCGTTGCTATTTATCTAATTATAAATTTTATATCATGGCGTTGTGTATACTTAGTATTATTCTATTTTGTGTTTATATCAATCTTTTATTTAATTCGTGCTCATTCCTACATTAAATCATTTGCGCTTTCGACTATTTTATATTGATGAAAATTTTAATTATTTTTCATTTTATATATATATATATATATATATATATATATATATATATATATATATATTACCGATTCTTTTCTGTCTACCTAGCATTATTTTTTCTTTGTTTTCGTTCTATTTTTAGTCATTGTCTATAATCATAAAAAGACTTTCTCGGCTAATAAATGAAAAAGCTGTTTTATTATGTTTTTTTACCGAACTGCTATCATTGATAATTCGGAATTGGAACGAAAAAATGGCAATTAAAACCAAATGGCTTCATATGCGCGATGAATTTTTTTAATTTCAATTAGCCGATTTTTGCATTGCAGATAATAGAACTGTGTCACCAACATATGCTTGAGCGCTGAAGTATCTGTTTTGTACCACTTACCTTTCCACATCTGACCGATTATTCTGTTTTGTGTTTTCGTCAAATTTTTGGCAACGCTATACTATCTTCTACCGAAATACTTTCATTACACACAAAATCCCTCAATGCATGTGTTTTCTATTAGAAGAAAAAATTTTCTAGCAACAAAGTAATAAAGAACATAAATATTTCTGGAATGGGTAAGTTATAAATACGGAAGGTTTTTTATGATTCAATTGCTCAAGACTACAGTTATTTCATCAATTCTCTGCCCCACTTTTCGTCTAAATAAAAATATTTTGACCTCCATATTTCTAGACCTTCGTCAGGTCAAATAAGAGGCAATTTCTTGTATCTTATTATTGTTAAAGTATATACTTCTCCAGAATCACCCCAAACTGCATGTCATTTAGCACATTATTAAATATTTATCTTATAAGATTCCACATAATGAGGACACCAGTTATTTTCGCGCTTAACGTCAACAGCCAACTAGCGAGTTCCGATCTTCAGTTCAAGGCTGTTTTCCTAATAATTCACGAAGTGAAATTAAAGCAAACTGTTTTGACAGGACTGAAATTTAAATTTAAAAAGTCTTCTATCAATGGAAAATACAATCGAAATAATTGGTCATGATTTTGTCCACATTGATGGCCAGGCCTAATACCAGCCGTGCGCGAACTGTCAAATATAGGGTTTACTGCGACACTAGTCATAGTTTACACATGTAAATATAAGATACATTTGAACTTATTTTTACCTACTTTTAACCCTGCTCTCAAAATGTAATTGATTTGTCATACCAATATTTTATAAAAACGGTTTTATTATGACAGTCAGGGAGAGTACCTTTCGGTCATTTTGATGAACGTGACTCTATCAAATGTAAAATAAGGCAAAATATTACCGAACAGAGTAAGAATAAATCAGAGAATTGCATGCAATATGCCGATTCATTAATGTTAGAAATGAGCTGTATATTTTTGAACAAAGTGGTTCTGGATTAGACCACTTAAATTGACTCTCAGGCAGATATGGCAACCATTATAGAGTAACCATCGTTCTCGTGAGATCTGCATGGTTTGAAAATTCACCGGTGTGACTAGACCTCTGTACGCAGCAATCTTGTCGCACATATAAATATATTCATTTGTCGTGAGAAATGTAAGGAAGCACGACTACTTGAATAGCTGTTGACTGAAACCTCTCCTTGCTGTAGCCGCTACCTGGTAAAGCGCAATACCAATGGCCACCATTTTTGTCTTCCGCAAAAAATTTCTATGCAATCTCTGGGTTTTTGAACATGTGTATAAACTGTTTTTCCGTGTTTTTAAATTGCGCTTATGTTAGGCATATCGCTATCACGGCAGACCTAGACTAGGTGTTATTTTGTGGAGTTGCCTCACGAGTTGGTTTCTTTTGTCATACATTATCCCACTTGGCTATGCTTCGGCAGACATTCAGACTGCGCAAATGATGGCACCATCTTATTCGTGTGCTTTTCGGAGCGCCTTTTTCAAACATTTTCTGGTCAGTTCGTCCAGGCAAATAATAAAATAGTAGAAGTGCACGAATTAAGATGAAGCGGGCAGCACAATGATGGAAGCAGCCTTCGGGCCGCAGAAGTTAATATAAATTAATAAATATTTGTATTTCTATACCAAATTGTCCAGCTTTATACGAGCAAACTCCTATAAATAATTGATTAAAAATAATGCATTCTTGTTGAGTTTAAATATGGCTTCTGACGGATTGGAAAAGTAAGTAAGGGTTCTGTCTGCACAAATGAACAATTTCACTGCGGAGTTAGGGATACATAAGTCTCAGCTGAACAATACACCTATAATAAATTTTTAGGGAATCCGCATAAAAGACCCAACCAATTTAGGTGAAGTCAATATAAGTAATTCTAATTTTGCTAAGTGGTGTGAATGGTCAGAAATTGGATAGGTAATTATTTCAGGTCCACAAAATTGATTTAAATAATTCATTTTAACACACACGCAATTAATAGGAGGTTAATCAAATAAATGAATATTCCGCAATGAAACTATAAACGAGACAGAAGAGACGCACTAAAACTAACATCCCAGTCTGCAACATTGTAAATATGTTTCAATAGAAGGTAGAACAGTTTTCACCACCCACGCAATAAATGATGCTTTAATTGTTTAAAGTATATAGGTGGGGCAAAAGCTGAAAAAATGCAATGTTCGCGATTGCGTATAAATTGTGCAACCGACATTTTGAATTAAGTAAATTCTAGGCGAGACAAAAAGGCGTTATATTTGTGCTCCAATGACAACTGCTGAAGAGTTCCCAATAAGGACAGAACTGGTCTACTGAATGAATTGATTTTTCAACATTATACAATGCATAGTTTATACTGACAAATTAATGTATATAATAATAATAATAATAATAATAATAATATTATAATAATAATAATATCAAGATCGCAATCTTGATTTAAATAATTTTTATCACCGCCCACGCAAACAACCATCTTTAAATTATGTAAATTTTTAATTCAATACCACTTTCCCAGGTAGTATGGTGTCTGGTCAAAAATGGGTGTTTGAGGGTGGCTAGTTGGAACTCTAGACCTAAATAGGTGTCATATAGGCTCCACATAAATGAAAGGCTAACTAAGAAATATTAGTTAGTATATAACTGAAATTTTTGTGTAGCGTGCCGCAAGATAGGTCAGTATTTAGAGCAACAGACACAGAATCAGTCAGGCCAGTGTTCGAACCCTGTTCAATGCAAATTCTGGAAACTACGTGATTAATTCCAAACAAAGACATTACCGGTATACTGGATGAATTTTATTTTATACTTTATATCAAGATCGCAGCCCTGGTCTAAATTTTTAAAAAACTGTGGTAGTGTGGCAGTAACTTTGATTGACCTTTGAATTTCTATATTTGTGTAATTGCAAAATAAAATGCAATTGATGGTTTTTCGCTCCACCCGAGCTATTATGGTTTACTTAATTTAGAGTTTATCCTTCTGGTCACAACTGAACTAATTTGTTACTAGGTTCGCAAAACCTAATACATACTTGCATATATATTAGCTCTTCGCAACAAACAGTATTTAACTGTGATAGCGTCGTTAGTCACGATTGAGATAAGTAGCATGAGTTTCCTCGGAGAATACAAATGACATGTGTGTTTGTGTTGATTTTACAAGGTGGTACGTGATTTATCCTGTTCTGACGATGAAAAAAAATTCATTTTGCAAGATAATTTCAATAACAAGGATAATCGTTTTTTATCAGACTTAGCGGGCAATTTTCGTTATTTATCGGGTGTAAAGGTTTGTTCAGCAATTGTTATTTTATTCTAACTATTCTAACTAACTATTCTTGTTTTGTTATTACTAGGCGATGTTTATTATTGGTGCCGGTGTAACTATTTTTTTTGTTTCTTTGTATATCGACCTTAACTATTCTAAAAATAGTCTATCTTGTACACAGTAAGAATGAGGCTTAATGTGTAAATCAATTGGCTAAACATTATTAAAATATTTATTATTATTATTATTACTATTATTTTTTTTATTTTAATAATACATAGGGTCTAGCTAATTTTAGTGGTATTAAGCATTTTCATTTCTCTGAGAGAAAAGTCTAAGAAAAGACCGGAGGCTGAAACGAGTTCAACTTGACTATATTCGAGGAGCGTCATCTCATACGTCAGAATCGCGACACCGAATTCGGTTTTTTCGATGGCGATCAACTAAATTTGCGTCGATTCACACTGGGCAGCAGTGTTGCTGCCCAAGATGCAAATTGCATTTTTTTTTCATTATGCCTATTTAACTGATGCTACGCTATGTAATTCAATTATGTTGGTGCTGACTAGTCATATATTGACATGTATTTTCTTTTCCTGACGCTCAGTTACTTTTGCCGTCAACTAAGGCTTCGCTTCCGCTCCTCTTTCTGCACATTCTCCATGTCTGTTTCCACCCATCTGATCTTTTGTGAAGAAAGTGAACTTCACGTTTAACGCATTTCGACGAGTTTCGTCTGTCCAATTAATACATATTAAGAAGCATGCGTGTACACACAAACATTTATCATATATTTTTATTATATAGATGTATATATATATATATATATATATATATATATATATATATGCGTGTTTGTATATGTGTGTTTAAGTAAATAAATATATCAGTTTACACATCAAGTATAATATTTGAATAATTTGACGTTGGTAAATATAATTGTTGGACCAGGTGTTGTCAAAAGCTCATTAATTATTTTATGCTAATCAGTCTCCCTCGGTTGTATAATACTTCTAGTTTAGAAATAGAGAAACGCAACATATCCTTAAGATGACATAGCGTATCCTCGATCTTATTTTCTGCCTGCCATTAAAATGTTTCTTTCTATTTACCTCTCTTTCTCTCACAATTCACTCACTTTTGCTTAACTAAATTATATATATATATATATATATATATATATATATATATATATATATATATGTTTATACTGCATTCTCTTTTCTTTATTTATGTCTATTTGAAGTTGAAAAAATAAGAAAATTTATCAAATAGATTAATATTTTTTTTACTAAACATCATCTTGTAGTCTTCACTTTCAACGTAAACTTAGAACATAAGTCGAAAATAAAGTCCATTTTACAGCCTTTCTTGTTAACCGACATAATTATTATATTAGTTTGGCAAAATGAGGTCGTTCGACAGTTTTTGCAGATACGTTTGACTAATGACATTTTGCTATTGTTTGTGACTGATAGACAAATCAAAGAAAACCATATCTTCCCATCATGTCCGCTTTGAAATTTGTGATGTGGAGAGGCTTCATCACATCTTCCATTACACTAAAATAAGGTGGCCATTAAAACTCCTCTTATCACTTTAACAGACGTGACGCGCCATATCTGAGTGCTGGAGACTAGGTGGCCGCCGGAATCCATCGCCATGAAGGCCAAATTTAGCCTTAAAATTTCGCCTGTGACTTATTCAAACGAAGCTCAAATGAATTTTTAATCGACGCTCGCGTCCACATATCTCTAGTGCAAGTAATTCGCAGCATCTCATGACTACCACATATGTGGTGGGAAATATTGTGTGTATGCATTTAATTCGGTACAATTATACACATACATGTTAATAATGGATCAATTAGACATTACATTAATATACATAAGTCTGACTATATCCACTGAGCTACAAGCCTCTACAAGATGGCTCATTGGTTAGAGCACCAGACTTCGAAGCAGATGTGCCCAGGTTCGAGCCCTGTCCGCGGCAAATTCTGGCCAGTTCGTGATGAGATCCCAATAAGAACAAACGCGTTATACTGAATAATTTTGTCTTTTTTACAATATGTATTACTTAATTTATACTGACAAATGTAAGCATATAATGGGTCAGGTGTTAGTATTTGTTGGTGATTTCGGGCGTAATTTAATTTTACACTGTGCGTATGAAGTTTAGTTTTGTCATCAATTAATAGTGCGAGAAAACACACACTGAAAAAGATAAACGGGCAACATCCATCGTTATATGCTTTTTGTGAAATTTAACCGTATTTATTGGTCATAACAATTATGGAGGCTAAAACCAGGCCAGGAAACTGCGACAGACGTGACATGCGCTTGCAGGCCAGAAGAATTTAGAAAAGTGATGCCAGATATTTGTTGAAACCTCTGAAGCATATCGGTTCATCAGTAATAATAATTAATGTAGTAAAGCGGGTTTAGCCTGACTGTAAGCACTGTTTGGTTCATTCAATATAATGAAAATATGCACAACTATTTTTTAAAGGTGTAATTGTCAATACAAATTTCAGCGTTGCTTCAACGATTATTTGTTACCGTGAGCTGCTTATAACAGCTAAAAAATTTGGATTTTACAAGTGAATAGGCATGTCATATAGCAATAGTGTGACCTCAAAACTTGTGCCATAGTGTGCAACGACATAGTAACAATTTAAACAATAATTGATTGCGCGGGTGGTGGTAACAATTCTTTAAATCAAGTTTGCGTGCTTGAAGTAAACACCAATCCCATTGTATTTAACCAGTTGTCGGTAGTTTTGTTATGTTGTTCGACGACTGGTTAAATACAATGGGATTGGTGTTTCTCAACACGAACTTGATTAAAAGGACATAGTAACAAGACAAAAAGCTAAACTTTGTAAAAAAAAAAACGTCAACGCCAGACGATAAGGTACAAGTTCACTTTAACCGTTAGCTTTCATGCTTCTTGATTTGAAGTGGTACACTATCAAAAAACAGCTTAAAATCATTTCACAATTATAAGGTAAATGTATTTGGTCATGTCATGTAAGGCAAACAATAGTACAGAATAAAAATTTACCAGGCACATGTATTTTTGTCGTGTGGGCGAGGGAGGCATGATAGTACAGAAGACGCTTGGTAAATAATAATATCGATTATTCAGCCATAATTTTATAAATTAAGTTTCCAAACTTGAGATAAACATCAAGCCTATTTTAGTTAACTGGATGCACAGCATTGCAAAACCAGCATTACTCGCAATTAACGATGCGTTACGTCTTTCCACGCTCATCGTCAGAGCACGATTGCATACTGATTAATGAAGATTAAACTGAAACGCGTTTATGCCACTGTTACAGCTAGTAGTCTCGCAAACATTTGATTCGCCGAAAATTTTAGCTGCGTGGATTGTGATCAAATTTCTTCAAATCCAGTTTTCAGATTTGATATAAGCACCAAATTCGCTTTATTCAACCAATTGCACAATAAAGATAGACAATCAGACTAAAATCATTATTTAAAACTTCACCACATGTACAACAGTTGGGTAAAATAATTTTTATCAAGTTTGCAGACTTAAAAATCTTTTAAAGAAGAAAACTTCAAAGAATGCTTATTATTTAAATCGAGTTTGCGAGCTTGAAGTAAACACTAATCCCATTGTATTTAGCCAGTCGTCGAAAAACAACAAAACTACCGCCAGCCGTAACGCACTGACGTGTTTCGACCTTCCATGATCATCATCAGAGTACGACGGCAATTTGACTATCGAGGATCAAATCGCATTGAATATATATGGAAATCAAATGTAGATATGCGGCTCTCACCTCTAGCAGTCTTGCATACATTGAACTTGACTGGAAATGTCGGCTGCACAATTTCTATGCAGTCACGAACATTAACTGTTTGCAGCTTTCGCCACATATACATATATAGGCAATACAATTTAATCAATAATTGATTGCGCGGGTGGTGTAACAATTCTTTAAATCGTTTGCGATGCTTGAAGTAAACACCAATCCCATTGTATTTAACGTTCGACGACTGACAACTTCCGCGCAAATTGTTTTAAATTGTTATTGCCTATATATGTATATGTGGCGAAAGCTGCAAACAGTTAATGTTCGTGACTGCATAGAAATTGTGTAGCAGACATTTCCAGTCAAGTTTAATGTATGCGAGACTGCTAGAGGTGATAGCCGCATATCTTAATTTGATTTCAATATATATTCAATGCGGTTTGATCATCGATAGTCAGTTTGCCGTCGTACTCTGATGATGATCATGAAAGGTCGAAACGCGTCAGTGCGATGCGGCTGGCGGTAGTTTTGTTCTGTTGTTCGACGACTGGTTAAATACAACGTGATTTGTGTTTATTTCAAGCTCGCAAACTTGATTTAAATAATTGTTACCACCACCCGCGCAATAAATTATTGTTAAATTGTATTCAAAGAATGCTTTTGTAATATCTAAATAATAATAGAATAGCAGTTTTGTTACTTAATCTGTAAGATTAATTTCCTACATAAGCATAACATATACATCACTATCATCTGATGTTAATCATTAGTAGAAGGGAAGTATTTTGTTCTTTCATTTAAAGCATCTAAACGATACTGCACACTTTAACGCATGGTGAAAAAAGAAGAGACACTGTAGTTAGATTTCTCCAGCAGTAATTTGCGCTGAACCCCATAGTCTGGACAGCCTTTTCCTTGTCAAATGCAGCTAAATACAGAATCATTTTCTTACGACTTTTACATGGAATTCCCTTGTACTTGTCTGTTTTCTGGTAAGCAATTACGGTTATTGAAGCCGCGATACTTTTGAATAATACCTTTAGACTATGTTTATGATCGACATTTCAACTTTCACGGATTTATTTATTAATTAATGACTATTGGTTTAAGTCTATTAAGATCTTTACAGTGTTAAAAATTTTTTAAATTGTTTTGTCGGAGTGCTAGCTTCAAAATTTTTGCCTTTTTGAACATTTATTTTTTACAAAGTTGTTTAGTGTTCTCTAGCTGGCCTATTTGTGATGATGCGATAGAGTTTATACTATCAGTAATTCTGATTTGAGAAAAAGAGAACATCAGGCAATCAGATTGCCGACATAATCCAGTTTTCTCTCGGCATTGACTTCACCTATATTGGTTGGGTCGTTTATGCAGATTCCCTCAGAATTTATTATTAGTGTGTCATCCAGCCGAGACTTAATTATCCCTATCTCCGCAGTCAAGGTATTCAATTGTGCAGTCAGTCCTCTTACTAAGTTTTCCATTCCGTCAGAAGCTGACTGCTTCATCATAAAAAGTGCGCTTCTGCGAGGACTTTCTGTTGAATTCATGCCGGATCTAGGTAGGAACCTTGGTGCGTTCTTGGTATCGAAGTTGGCTATTA
Organism: Eudiplozoon nipponicum; assembly: GCA_029291075.1. Classification (NCBI taxonomy): domain Eukaryota; kingdom Metazoa; phylum Platyhelminthes; class Monogenea; order Mazocraeidea; family Diplozoidae; genus Eudiplozoon; species Eudiplozoon nipponicum. The sequence goes on from JAQBSW010004732.1 coordinate 16,627, forward strand.
CTAAATCCCCCGCTCAGGTGTCGGCATTGGCACCCTGCTTAATTCATCAAGTGCGACAGCTCGTGGTCCATCGGGCATGTTAACATCGACTGTATTTTGCTCTGCGTCCAAACTTTCCACGCGATACAGTCCATGATTGACAGTCTGCAGTGCCATGGGCTCGACCTTCGTGGCCATAACATAGTCGCCGACCGTTAGGCGGGTGCGTGTAGGTCATCTTTCATATGTTTGTTGCTGTGTGGCGCCTACATATTCAGTTAACTGTTTTAGGCACTCCTGAATATCCGCTATAGTGTAGCGCTCAAAGATTCTGGGATTACGAGTTCACCTGGCAGTCTTATGTGCCCTCCATAGACCATGGTTGTTGGAGCGAATGCTGTAGCTGTCGATACTGTAAATCGTATGGCACGCTCGACAAAATAAAATTTGTCTATCCAGGTGCCCCGGCTCTCGTAGCACCAAAATCGCAAACCTCTTTCATCATCCGGTGTGTTCGCTCAGCCTTCACGCTGTTCTGTGGGTGGTAAGTGGCTGCGCGAGAATGTTTTATAGCATGGTCCTTGCACCATTGATTAAATTCTCTCGACTCGAACTGTGCACCTTGATCGGTAACAATAACTTGTGATGCACCGAATCGACTGTGCCATCGCTATTTTAAGCACTTCATAATCTTATATGTTGTGATTTTCTTCAGCGGTACAAATTCGAGCAATCGGGTTAACTTATCAACCAAGGAAAACACATAGGCTACCCCGCCACGAGCTACCAGCATTAGATCTACCAGGTATATATTCAGAAACTGGTTCCGTTCAGTGTCATTGAATGCAATCTGGGTTACCTTTCTCTGTATTGTGACTAAAAACGCTAACATGTTTTGCACTGTTTACAATAGAAACAAATTTCTTTGGACATGCCAGGTCAATAAATTCGAGACTGTAATGCCTGAATGTGTCGCCTCGTTCCGGGAAGTCCCAAAGTTTCTTGCCAGAAGACCATCAATTCTGCTCTTATAGACTCCGGAAAAAACCATTGTACTGTTTGTCCCACTTTTTGCGACAAATGGCCGTTTTGCAAACTCAACGCTTTATATCGTGCGGGCATTCCCAATATACTGTGGCAAAACTCGCACAGTGGAAATTCTTCTGAGCGCATCGGCTGCCACATTCTCGATTCCGGCTCTAGCATGAATTGATACATTGTATTCTTCGAGCCCTTCAATGGCTCGTTGTACCCGTTTCTTCTCAATACCCAGTGAACTCCAATGCACAAGTGCTTTGTCGTCGGTAAAGGCGTCTATAGGTCCACTGATGATAAAAAATCTAAACTTTCGTAGTTCCCATTTTACTGCTAGTATTTCATTTTCTGTGACGGTATAGTTTTGTTCCGCCTTAGTGAGGATGCGACTTATATATTGTTCCTGACGTCCGTCCGCTTGTAACACTGCTCCTATGCCAATATCTGACGCGTCTGTAACAATTGACATACTACCTGCCAGGAAACTCGAAATATTTGCATCTATTTATTTCTGTTTGCATAGGATAAACGATTGTTGAGCCTCCTCCGTCCAACGTAATGGTATCTTTGCACTACTTAACTCATACAAGGGTTGTTGCTTATAATGTAGAAACGTCAATTCGTCCAGTAGACCAGTTTTTTTTCTTATTGGAACTCTTCACGTAATGTCCAGAATTAGCCGCCGACATGGCTCGAATCCTGGTACGTTTTTCCTCAGAGACTGCCACCCTTCCGCATGCTACTCACAACTTCCAGTTATATTCTAACTTCTGCATTTGGTGAGAACCTAAACTTCCACCTAGCCACCTCCAATCTGCCATAATAGAATCGATACCACGCTACTTGTGGAAGTGCTAATTAATTAAACATAATTAAATGATCATGCATTCGCGGGTGGTGATAACAACTGATAAAATTAAGCTTCTGAGATTGGTTCAGACACGATTTCGATTATATTTTCATTTTTCAGTAAAAACGAATCGGTGTACAGTGTAGAAATGGAACATTTTAATACAATAATCTATACCAAATTAACTATACAATGTGGTAGATACCGCGGTCTAGTTGAATTCTGGCGAAAAACATCGAATTTTTAACCGTGTTGTATATATCTGCTTAGTAACAAATCTATGCTCTAATACATCATATGGTTCTCAATATAATTACTAGCAAAATTAAACTTCCGTTGCAAACAAATTCCGAGGATCCGTCCTTTCTGTCTTTGGCAGTCATCATCTATCTGTGCTAAATGCACTAATTCTATAAACGGAAAAACTGAAGGAACATTACTTTGACACCGCCGTCTTAACGAGGGATAGTTCTTGTCATTAAAAGCACAGTTGACGTACAGCTGCCTTTTTTGTTTCTTGAGCACTCCATAGTTAAAACCATTAGGCAAGTCTGTACCGGAGATTGCTGTGCGAGACACTTTTCCACATTTATTTCCAAAGATGTGTTTAATCAGAAAACATGTTTTCTTTTTATCGAGTAACAATATATTGTCTACATTCGCCTATTGCGTTGAACCAATAAATTGCAAGTATTTATTAGGTTTTGCAAACCTAGTAACAAATTAGTTCAGTTGTAACCAGAAGGATAAACCAGAGGCAGCATGAACGGAAAGTATAATTTCATGTTATGTATTGAACCAATAAATTGTAGCTTAACTTTGTTTAGTATGTTTTGATTCACAAAAGGGTAATTCTCAATTTCGGTTTCGCTTTGACATTAATCATAACCTATTAGAAGTTTGTTTTTATCTGTAAATTATATCTTGAAGTTCCATCCTGGTGCTTTAACTCGATTGTTTCCGTAGAAACTTATTAGTTTTTAATTCTCTGCATCTCCAACTAAGTTTATTTGGTGCGGCGAAATATTTTCATGGTGTATTATGACTCTTGTTGCTGTCCGCGGCGCAAGACGCCTTTAATTTACTCAATGACCCTATGTTCAATAGGAGGAAACATGCTGATAAGAAAATATGAATCTGTTACCACTTTTTCATACAACACTACTCGGTCGTATTTATTTTACCTTGATATGAGCATATGTATTTCCACCTTTTTCGTTTTTAATACTGTATGAATTTTACACATCTCTACATCCTTCATCGCCTTTAAAATTTTCAAAATTAACAAAATTTAAATTAACTTCAATTATAGATTGGCTTCATCGGGTAATGAAATTTTTGTGGACCAAATCTTGGATATATTCCACAACATCATTTCGGTACTAATTAACAATCTCTGTCACAGAATGTATATGATCTCAGATGTCGAGCATTCAAGAGGCGTACCATATTTTATCAGGTTTTCCATTCTGTTTTTGAATTTGTCATTGTATACTTACTATTTGTAGGCTTAAAACGGGTCACGGAAATAGGCCAGTTTTAGCATAAGCTAAAGTTTCAATCTCATGAATACGTGCATTTACCGATAACTAATAACTCGGTATTAGAAGCCAGGACTATGTCCAAAATTAATTATTATACTGACAAATGTATGTAATTAATGAGTCAGGTGTTAATATCAAGATGGAAAACTAGATTGTAGTAATGATTATCATCGCCCGTGTAAACAATGATCGTTTAATTATACAAATGTTCATTTCAATAACACTTCATTTTGTAGTATGGCGTCTGATAAATAATGGCAGATAGGGAATTGTTAGTTGGAAATTTGGATCTAAATGGATGCCACATGAGCTCCACTTAAAGGAAAAATAGACTAACCAAGTTACATAAGTTAGTATTTAACTGAAAATTGTGTGTAGTGTGGTGTGCGGCACGGTGGTTCAGTGGTTAGAGCACCACATTCCGAAGCAGACGTACCCAGGTTCGAGCTCAGTCCGCGTAAAATTCTGTTGCAATATTGCACCTTTACGTAGTGAAGCATAAGATGGTTTTTCAATGATTTACTTATACGATGAGCCATTAATATTCTATGTAAGCTTATATTTTTGTGTAAAACAATTAGACATCAGAGATCTCCTGCCTTATAAATGTTTAAGTTTTCGATTTCGCTCACAAAAGCAAATTTTCTTCGCCAGATTTCAGTTAACATAATTTTGTTGTCTTTCAATGAGTAAGCACAATGTCGTTCTTATTCTGGAAATCTGTTTCTGTAAACTTGAAACTCTTAAGCTACTTGTAAGTAAATTTTCTAATTACGTGTACAAGGAACTTTGTTATTTAAGCAACATAAAAACTTGATAAATGAACTATTTAAGGCTTGTCAGATTGAATGCAAGAAAGCCGTGCAATTACGCGGTATCACCGCACTAACGGATAAGGACATTTTGGATTTATCGTCTTTGAGACGTTTGTGATTTAATCTAAAAAAACTATTTTTAAATATTTGGATATGTTTTTTCTATCACGCCTAACAGTCTAACTTAAACCTCAAATGATCCAAATAGCATGTTTATACTTTTCCATTTTTTCAAATGGAAATTTTTAGGTATTTTCACTACTTTTGGATGAACTGAATGTTGTTCTGATAACGACCTTCTGAAGCTGATTGATTTTAATTCTATACCACCTGAGAGAGAAAAGCAAAGTTATTATATTGACCAATCATTAATAGATACATCATGCCGAATACAATTGAATTGGTGTATATGTTAGAAATGTGCAAGAATGCATAATTGTTATATATCTCACCAAGTGACATCATGAATAACAAAAAACCTGTTTCGACTAGTGCCGATTGCGGTGGGTTTGTACACATTGATTGAAGTGTATGTCGTTTGGGAGTAATAGTTTGTGCATTTTCGGTAATATTCATGATACAGTCATATTCAGGATGTTAGTTACGTTTACAGCGTCCGTACAGTTAGTCGTCAGATGTTGTTAAATCGCTGTAATTTCACTGGGTTGAGTGTACACGTGCAGTAATTGATTACTCCTCAATCCAAAACAAACGAGAACTTACATACATATCACGTTAGCCTTCGTTATTTGTTATTAAATCACTGTAATTTCATTGCGATGAGTGTACACAAGCAGACTCATACACAAACAAATTTGACATACACTTACCTAGTGAAAAGAAAGTTTTGCTTAACAATAAGTATAAATGGGACAGTTTAAACTAAATTTTCCACTTGAAAAATTGTCAAATTGTCTGTGGGATGTGCTTTCCATTGAAAAAGACATCCGAAAGCGGAAGTCGAAATATCTGGACAAATCAGGTGGACCGTTATTGCAAATACCTTAATGCGCCCAACAAGGTAAAGATAATTAAAGCGTCCGTACAAATAGATGTATATATATACACACATATACATATATATATATATATATATATATATATATATGTTTTGATAAAATTTATTTTGTTTTGCACATGAAAATTTACAATGAATTTTATTAAACTCGCATTTCAAAGTATATATATATTTATATATATATATATATATATATATATATATATATATATATATATATATATATATATATAATGAAACATGATTTGATAATATAGATTTTTATTATAAACTAAATATTGCATTAGATAGCAAATGCAATTCATCATTTAGACTGGCTTCATCATAATGGAGCGTTCATCATGACTTTATAGAATTTTCGCCATCGAAAATTTAACACAGTATTATTTGATTCAGAGTCTAGCAACATCTTCCTTTTGCTACAAAATATATTTAATGGCAATTCTCATTAATACAATTTTTTTAATTTGTGGTTATTTGTCTTTCAATATATATATATATATATATATATCGTCCCATTCAGTATCGTATTATGCCGAAATTGTTACTAAATAGGACTTAAATTAAAGAAAAATAAACAAAAGTTACGTTGGTTTATAGCTGAAAATCAAATGCAATGCGTGTGTTTGGGGCTCAGGCTTATGATCTACTAAACTGAAATGAATATATTCTGGCTGAAATCTTGGTTAGCGCAATATTGGAAACTACTTTATGTGTGCCCAAAATAGGAGCAAAACCAATCAAGTAAACGATTTGCACTTTCTATATTACGCCACGTCTAGCTTTTACCGACAACGTAAACATGTGAATCGCGAATTACCTTATGCAAAGCTGACTCCCATACCTTATGAACACGCGTAAGATAATCAGATTACAAGGTCAAACTGTCCCACATTCCTTGGCCAACTATACAGCGGTTTTTGTTTTCAGTGCTGGTTTCAACTGCTGCTTTACCATTGAACACAAAAAGCATGCGCAAATGGGAGTACGCATTTTGTCCGTCTTGACATTGAACAAGCATTTGTTGCGCGGGCGGTGACATCAGTTATTTAAATCAAGGTTGCGATCATGATATAAATGCCTGACTCATTATGTACATATATTTGTCGGTATAAAATAGGCATTGTATAATAACAGATTTTTGGTGGTTAGTTGTAACTTTAGGTGTAAAGAGATGTCATATAGGCTCCAACTAAAGGGAAAGTTAATCAATAAACATTAGTTAGTGTATGACTGTAAATTTTGTGTAGTGTGCTCTAGGGTGGCTCAGTGGTTATAGCAACACTTTCCGAAGTAGACTTGCCCAAGTTCGAACCATGTCCGTGGCAAATTCTGGACAGTACGTGATGAGTCCCCAATGAGGATGAAACCGGTCTACTGGATGAATTGCCTCTTCCACACTAAACAATTCTTAATTTATGCTGACAAATGTATGTACATAGTGGGCCAGAGGTTTATATCCTGATCGAAAACCGCGCAACCAATTTTCGCTTAATATAGATGAAGTCAACATAAGTAATTCTAGTTTTGTTTCGTGGTGAAAATAGTCAGAAATTCGATAAGTAATGTCCGCGGAAAATACTGGACAGTACGTTATGAGTTACCAATAAGGACGAACCTGATCTACTGGATAATTTGCCTTTTCTAAACTATAAAATGCTTAGTTTATACTGACAAGTATTGTTACTAGGCTGACGGCCAGAACGCAGCAATGCAGTTTTGTTATGATCTCAGGATTAGATTTATTATTTTAAATTTACCAGTTGTTTTTTCTGAACTTTGTTTCTTGAGTTAAACTACACGAACCTCTATCTATGCGCTTGAGTATTTGTTTCAATAAATGTTTTTAGAATTTTGATATTCTTTTCAGGATACTCTTATTAGGCATATTTTAAAATGAGATTTTGTTAATAAAACAATTTAACCAGCATCAACTATATTAGTTTAACATTTTCAAATTTAAACTTTGTCTTAAGCGGCAGCTTTATCACGTAACATTCCCATTGAGATGTTGTCCGTCAAAACTTATTCAAGTGGATAGCTACCGCACCTCAAATAGCGTTTTTTTCTGCACACTTATGCCTGTGTGAGCACTTCATCTTGGCCATTTTTAATTTTAGCAAAATTATTGAACTTCTCCTCTTTGCAAGACTCCCTGGTAAAATATAAATAAGTATCTCTCATTGAAACGTTAAACTTCGTAACAAGTTGGAAGTTACACAGGCTGACCTCCTATATTAGAAGATAATGTTATCAGGCCTAGTTCTCTTAGCCTGTGTCCATTATTGGTAAATTGTAGGTCGATCTTATAATGAAATATGCAAAAACATTGTACGATTCAAATATTGTAATCAATTGACAAACTTGAAATGAAATGTACAGTTCAGAAATGTATTTAATGCCGTGCTATAAATACACGATTATAATAAAATCATTAAAGATAATTATCTACTTTTAGCAATATATATATATATATATATATATATATATATATATATATATATATATATATACTACTTCCATCACTGTTTCAACAGAACACATTTGGCAACGTTAAAATGTTTTATATTTTATAGGTACCACGCCTAATGACAAGTTTTTTAATAATGTATCACGCCGAAATACAAAATTCGACATGTGCCCAATATATCCTTCTATAGGCGTAAGCTTCCTTTCTTCCCTGCCACTTTTTTGTAGGACTGGCCTTATGCCCTAAGCACATATTGTTTTCACCAGGTAATTTTGGAACCCCGAAAAGTGAAATCTTTTAGAGATTAGCCTATTGCAACACCATTAGGCCAAACTGAAAATTATGGTTGCATAAATTGTATTTGCTTCACTGTAAGACACCAGCTATTTTATGAAATACTGATAATTGCCAAATGTCAAAATGGTGAAACGCACATACACTGGAAAATAAACCATACATGGGTAAAAATCACATCTCCAAGCAAATATTCTGATTTCATATCCAGTGAATATTCCTCTGAATGCAGTTTTTCCTGCTGTATTTATTTTTACCCTAGAGCTGCCATCCACAAAATTACGCCAGTTAAAAAATTTCTTTGCCGCGATACTACACGAGACTTCTTGAGGACTGTAAGTTATTTTCTGTAACAAAAAAGGATACTTTAAAACCAATTTCCGATATCCGTTTAGCTGAGTAAATTAAACCATAATATGTGGCAGCTACAATGACGCATAATTAATATGCTTATATATATATATATATATATATATATATATATATATATATATATATATAATGTCCATGCCTTTTAATATTACACGGTATATCTCCAATTTTGAAGAAAAAACACATTAATAGCAAGGTGGATAAAGGCCATTTATTTCGTGAATACTAATCATCGCTATACAATCATACATTTATATACATTCTGGATTTTCAATTGATTATCCCGAATAAGCAATTGAAAACCCAGAATGTATATAAATGTATGATTGTATAGCGATGATTAGTATTCACGAAATAAATGGCCTTTATCCACTTTGTTATTAATGAGTTTTTTCTTCCAAATTAGAAATATATATATATATATATATATATATATATATATATATAATAGTTTGTCTGCTTATACTTGGTGTAGAATTAAGAAAGCGTTCAAATTAGCTGGGTGCCCCGTTTCCAATATATGATCAGAAATATCTGATCTTCCTGATGGTTTCAAGCCCTTTTTAATCAACAATCTGCGGTAAATGTTGTTGAATTCTGTTGATCAATTTCTTCTTCATACGTCCAATATATATGTGCTTCCGTACATACAAGAAGATTTGTAGACTATGAATGATTTGGAAAGAATTGGAAGTTGACCTGTGTGCTGAATTTGATATTTATTTTACACTGGGAAAATTCTTCTTAGGTATTCTTTTTAGCCGCCGTCCAATTATTGAGACCAGTACGCTGCCTTTAAATGATAAGTTTAGGAAAATCTGCTTGACGTTATCCTCTCTAGTACGAATTTGATGTGGTCTGAATTTTACATTAATGAACCGCTCTGGGTTCATATGTGAGATTTTGGCACACTGATGTTGCAGTGAATGTATTGCCAATTAGAGGTGGGTTTTCTATGTATTTCCAATGTCAACTCACCATTTTTTTCTCGATTGAGTTGTATGTCTTAGAAGCGAAAGCTATTTTCTTTCTCTACCTCGAGAGTGAATTTGATGCCTTGATCAGCTCCATTGGCTTGTGTAAGGATTTCGGATGGGTTTACTCTGTCTGGAATGAACAATTATTTATCATCTACATGTCTTTTGTAGAGTGCGCTCTAGTCAATTACAGTATTTAGGCTCGTTTGTTCAAGTTGATGCATGTATACATCTGCCATGAGGGGTGCAATGCAGCTTCCCATAGCTACACCATTGATTTGACGGTAGTATTTCCCTGCAAAGGTAAATTGCATGGTTCTTGTACATGCTAATATGGGGTTTTTCATATCATTGGTGTCAATAGGAAAATGTTGAAGCTCACTTTTAATCAGGTCACGCTAGATCGTCGATGTTTTTCTCCAGTTGAATTTTCGTAAATATGGATAAGACGTTAAGCGAGAACATTATATTCTGTAGGATATTTTATCCCTTAGTTTATCTGCTAGCTTGAAAGAGTCTTTGATGGTGTTTTTGTTTATGATATTTCCTAATGGTTGAAGTAGCTTGTAGAATAATGCAGCTGGTTTATTTTACGGTGCAATGATCATTGACATAATGAGGCGCATCGCAGAAGCTCCCGTGGCTGTCAGGGCCTTATGAGATATTCGTTTGCCGTATAATCATGCAGTGTTTGTTCCGATGGGTTTTGCCTTTTAGATTTATTCTGTGACTTTTAATCTGATTTCGGAATCAGCCATCGTAGATAAGATGTGTCTATCCATCTTTGTAAGAATTGCATTTATTCTTGATTCGATATTTGTTGAGTCACTGTTCTGTTTGTTGTCTGGTTTGAATTTCGATTTGTCCTTTATGCTCTTGTTCATGGACCCTCTATAAGCGTCGGCTTCAAGTATAACAACTCCTGATCCTTTGTCGGGTGTGGCAAGTCGGGTAGATTTGTCTGATTGTAGTTTTTTTAGTTCTTCTATGTGCTACTTTGTGATGATCTGGCTACCTTTGAAATCCATTATGTATTTTTCAAATGCGCTAACTATCTCAGCATTCAATCCTTGTCCATTGAATTCCTGTGGGGAATAGTCTTCCATTTAGTCATTGTAGATATTTTCCGTTCCAGCTTGGATGTCAATAACGTCGTGTTTGCTTGGGTTTCTCTTAATGAGGCAGATTTTTTCTCCTAGGGATAGTAATTCTTTCTGCTGTTTTGACAAGATCGCTTTGGAATAATTGCATAAGGATTTGTAGGAAATTTCAATTGTGTAGGGAATTTGTATTGGTCCTTTGTGAGGTCCTTCGTTTCTTTGTCAGTTGTTATCTTCATCAACATTTCTATCTTCGTTGTAAAAGACAATGCATTAGTTGTCATTCAATCTTGCAAGTTGGCAACCTTGTGTTTGAATGATTCTCACAGATTCGTTCAGTTTTGATTGGTTGTCCTCGACTGAATTTAGCAATTAGAGGCTTATCAGTTTATTCGTCGGTTTCTGGATATTTCTCCTGCACTACTTGAGGAATCGTTTTGGCACAAAATCTGATTGCAAACACGATTTGAATTACTTAATTATTTCCAGAAGTTTCGCACTCACACAATTGGCTGCAATATAAGTGTTTAGTTCCTTACGAGTAAAAGGCTTACACCGCTGTTTAATAATCTTTATTATGCCCATTCCCTTCGAATATTACACAGATCTTCATATAAAACAACAAGCGCCCGGCCTAACCATTCAAAAGTCTCATCAACATGATATGCTAATTGACTGGCCACGAATCACAAAACCCAACAACAATTTGCAAGCTACCAGGCAAGCCCAAACACCCACTCAACCAGACTCACCAAACATTCCATCGGATTGGCAAAAAATGCAGAAGAAAAAAGATCTGCACCTACGGTATCATAATCATTGATAACAGCGGCAGAAATTTTAAAACAATATGAGATTACATCGATTCAATCCGCACACCCTGCGGTGTTATCACGTGGACAGAACAAATTTGAGGAACAAGGCGAAACGAAAGACAACAAACGGGAAAATAACAGTCATACATGTAACAGCCAACAATGCGAAAAGTTGGTTAAATCTCAATCCATCCATACAAGAATGACCAGATCTCAGACATCACTATGCAATACAACGATAAAGACCCTTACATGCAAACAGATACACACAGACACATACGCATACCCTCTTACTAATTAGCCAAAACAATAAATCGAATAAAATCCAAAAGTCAGACTAGTTGCCTCCGATATAATCAAACGAAAACCAAGGATTTATATAAATAAAAGATTGTAAACTGAAGTTTAGTAGTCTGGAAATAAATGGCTCTTATCCATTTTATTTTCAATTTGTTTTTACTTCCTAATAAGAAATATACATATAAATAAGCATATAAGTGCATATATGTGTATAAATATATTATATATACATATATATATATATATATATATATATATATATATATATATGCATATATTTATATGTCTATATATACAAATAGAAATATTACTATTATTTTAACAAGTTAACCATCCCACTTGATTATTTTTTTCCATGTACAATGCTTCGTTTATACGGATAACATATATGTATTTTTATACATATTGTTATATATATGTAATTATATATATATATATATATATATAAATACATATATTATGGTTTCATTATTTTAACCAGTTAACCATCATGTTTCGACGATGACCACGAAATTTTGACCAGAGCAGCAAAAGCAAATGCGCTATTTCAACTAAATATTATGCCTGGTTGTAAGAAGCATCGTTTTGTGGTTTATTTCTAATCCGTATACTATTGTTTAAGAATTTTTACTTGATATTTTGTCGTTGCAGCTGTTGGTTGTATTTGACATTTTTGTCGTGTCGTTTTTGTTGTTGTAGTGTTGTTACTCTGCATTATGCTGTTGCTGATGCTGTGCTTTTAAGATTAAAAAAAGTTGCAAAACAAAACTGCCACGTCCATTTTTAAAATAATACATTAAAATGATTATTTCGAAAGCTTTTTAGAGATGTGCAAGTATATTTTACTTGTATTGTAGTTTATTTTATCTTGCTAGCATTTTCTTTGTCCATTTAAAAACATATTTACATCTCAGTAACCGGAGCCCTTAGTTACAAAGAGAATTTATTCCGGTGTTTCCATACGAATCACAAAAAATAAAAGCTGTTACATGTTGTTGAACATACATCCATATGTAATTGGTATTCTTGTAAAAGGTAATTTTGATCCATCTCACATTCGTATACTCTTCGCTGAGCTTAAATAAAGACGAATATGTTCACGTTTTAAGCATTGCCGAGAATATATATGTCAAAACCAGCATAACCATAAATTAAAATCAGATTTACACGGAATTTGTTTTTACTGGATACTCATAAGTTGGAGGCCAGCATCACACGCCGTGATTACATTAATTTTCGACGATATTACTCGATTAATAATAGTGTTGTATTGTGTCTTAGTACCGGCTACAACTGATGAGTAGCCAGCAAGCACTAAACGAATCCGTCAACTAGGTTTGATCTTTTTTCACGCCAATATTTTTAGTTTTTTATTGCACATTTTTGAATACATCAGAATAATTATTTCATGATTAAATAGATTTTTAGCACTAGTCACTTTGGGTGCAATGGAATTACATTTAATTGGTTGGACGAATTATCTCGCATTCAACACGATTATTGAACGTGTTTTTATTATATTTGATATTAAAACACATTTACCATTTCCAGCAAACAAAATGTTCCTAAATAATTACCCAACGTCACTCCAGTGGAAAATATGAAGTTGTTGCTGGCTTCTAGAATAAATAACTGCGTATGCTAAAATCTATTGGTTTATAGTTGTTGTTCGACGACTGGTTAAATATAATGGATTGGTGTTTACCTCAAGCTCGAAAACTTGATTTAAAGAATTGTTACCACAGGTATATGAGGCGAAAGCTACAAACAGTTAATGTTCGTGACAGCATAGAAATTGTGCAGCCGACATTTCCAGTCAACTTCAATGTATGCGAGACTGCTAAAGGTGAGAGCCACATATCTAAATTTGATTTCCATATATATTCAATGCGGTTTGATCCTCAATAGTTAGTTTGCCGTCGTACTCTGATGATGATCATGGAAGGTCGAAACGCGTCAGTGCGTTGCGGCTGGCGGTAGTTTTTCTATGTTGTTCGACGACTGATTAAATACAATGTGATTGGTGTTTACTTCGAGCTCGCAAACTTTATTTAAAGAAAAATTTGATTATTGTATTTTAAACTACCTATAATGCAACTATGCAAAAACTAATACTCGCATTAATGTGTCTGTACATACATACAGATGTATAGGTATACTTAAATCCCTATAACATGTATATTTTTTCGTGACACTTTGTCTTTTGACAGGAATGCATCCCAAGGAACTTGAATCACTGATAATATTCAAAATACAGGCAGATGCACAGAAAAACACAAGGAATGCCGCAAGAAAAGTCTGCTGACAAAATTATTAAGATAAATAACCTGACACCAATAAATAAACAACCGAGAACACAATAAGGTTATGTGTATAATCAGCATACAAATTTGTTGCGAATTCAGCGAGTCATTGAAGTTTTGTGCAGTAGTGTGTAAAGGGATTTGTATTTTAGACAGAACTAATCTGCCGATGCTGAATAATTTAATTACAATGCATGTGATATGAATATGCAGAGTTTGAATTTAGCCCGGCTCATGAATTACAATGACATGATCAATAAAAATTTCCGAAAGACAAATATTACTACTTACTTTAACCAAGGTTGCGATCTTGATAGAAACGCTTGACTCAAAATATGCGCATACATTTGTCAGTATAAAATAAGTATTGCATAGGGTAGAAAAGGCAGGGTTTCTCATAGTTTAGAGCACCAGATACCAAAGCAGACGTTCCCAGATTCGAGCGCTGTCCGCGAAAAATTCGGAACAGTTCGTGATAAGATCCCAATATGGACGAAACCCCTCTACTGAATGAATTGCCTTTTTCACACTATACAGTTCTTAGTTTATACTGACAAATGTATATATTTAATGAGTTAGGTGCTTATATTCAGATCGCAACCTTGATTGTAGTAATTGTTATCACCGCCCGAGCAACCTATGTTAGTCTAATGCCCAATATTACTGACACAAAAATATCTTTCATCAAAAAACTTATGTTATATTATATTAGACTGGACGAATTAAACGTGCAGGATAAAATCTAACATTGATAACTGTCTGCATATAACTTCGATTGATCTTCCAAATTATAAATATATTTAGAATTGTCTCATTAGCCCAACCTTTATAAAATACGCAGTAACATTCCCATGGACAAGAATGTAAATCAAATTTTAATTAAAATTATATTATTTTTATAATGTTCCCTGTATAATACCGAAAAATTGCGTTTATAATTATTTTGTAAATTAAATACAGACAGAAAATTACAATGAAGATTATCTGTTGGATGCGGAAATTTCAAATTATTTGCACATAATGAATCTCACCAAGCTCGGGCACAATATACGTGAAAGGCCTTTTCATTGACATGAGTCGTGTTGCGATTTGTTAATTCGCAACGCTTCAATTGTTGTAGATAAATTTCCATTTTTGCATTTAGCGGTCCTCTGTAGAGGTGTTAAAAATAAGCCGTGCAATTAAGTAATCACTGATTGCATGGGTACTGATAACAACTCTTTAATACAAGCTTGCGAGCTTGAGATGAACACCTAATCTACGGCATCAAACCAATGGCACAACGTAGCATATCTACTGCTAATCACACATACTGACGCAAGTGGCTGACGGCAGTTCTGTTATACTGCAGTAATACTAACGTGAGCACACGAATCGATTTAACGAAATTTAACTGTAAAGAAATGTATGTATGCTGAGCTGGAATGATTTTGGACGTGTTTACCGTAGTTAATTTTATGCCTCCCTAATTTACTTCAAATTGCAATTCAAATTTGGTTTTTGCATTGTATTTTCAAAATATATAAATATGTTCATACGTCGACATTAGCGAAAACATAACGTGTATTGAACTAAAATTAATTTTCTGTTGGGCAATAATAAAAATGATATATAAAATTTCAACTACCCACAAAAGGTTTATTTGATTACATTCCTATCAAATTTAGAGATAGACATACTGAAAAAAAGTTTTGCGATAAAACATATTCGCGAATCAACTTCCGTTTCCACGTGGAAAGTAATTAGGTTAGTAGGCGATATTTCAAAACTTCATAAAATTTACACAATTTTCAGGCACAAATATTCAAGTCAGCCGAAGAGATTACGAGATAGATGCCTTTCTACTTTCATGTAAATTGGATTTTAGAAGAAAGTTCTTTTTTAAATAACTTTCTGTAGTGAGTCTACGTCGAGGAAAGCCAGATGCAACTCTTGGACAGTGCTTGTGCTTCGAAAGTCCATGTAGATACTCTTCTTCCAAAGCCTCCAGAGACACACCAATCGATGGTCAGTTTGACGGTGTTTCTAATTTCTTTATTGGCGATAATTCATTTGGCCGGTCTGGACGTCAAGCAACGCAACCTCATCATAATCAAACTCCGCAGCAACTGCTTCAGGTGAGTTGTTCTATGCTTTGTTAACTGATATGAATGAATGAACTAGAAATTCCGAAGTGATTATAAAGAAGAAAGTATAATTATATTTTTAATTCTTATAGTATATTAAAAACAGACTTACCTAGCAAAATTTTAGACAGATTTAACTTGTTCAAATTTGTATAAGCGTGGCTTAATTAATTCCATACGCATACTTGAAATTATTTGTCAAATTTTACCTTGTTAGATTGCAAACACATTCAAAATCATGCAAATTTAGTGGCCGCTGGGCTATTTTAATACACGAATCTCTCGTTGCATTAGTACCCTAATTGTGTGCGAATAAGTTTTTAATTAGATTCTAAATTTTCATTTCTACATCTTAGTGATGCACAGTTATTTTTTCGTAATTCTTATTTACAAATGCAATTGGAATGTCTTTTAAATGTGAAATCGGTTTTCTTTCAGTGTATAAAATTTTTTCGTTATTTCTCTCCTTTCTATAGAATATTTTTAAAAGTTCATTGGACTTTTCTAATGGGTAGTGAAAGTTTTATTTACCATGGAGTAAGCAATTTCTTCTAAAGCATCAAATAATGAACAAATTAATTTTTTCCAAAAAGCAAAGTAATTCAGAACTTTGATGTACTCGCCTAGCAGAAAACCAAGTTCAGCATATCGTAAATGCATTTTATTTTATTTTAAACAAACAGGCTACAACTTCTAATTGATAAGCATTCAAAGATTAAACAATCACTGATTGCGTAGATCGTGTTATCAATTGTTGAAACAAAGTTTTTAAGCCTCATATAAACGTAAATCTCATTGTATTTACACAGTCACACGTGCTGAGATGTTTTGCCCATCTATATTTCAATAATTAAATTATTTATGACATAATGTTTTCACATATTTAAAATTACTGAATAACTACACAACCAAAACAATATTTTAGAGGAAAATAAGTTATTTATGTGTTTTAAATTGAATCGTGAACCCATGCCCACATTTACATAGAATAATACTGTGACCTTTCGTCCTATTATCCCACATTCCTCACCCAAATATATAGTGGTTAAAGGGCGTAATACCGGCTCCTACTGATGAGTCGCCAGTAAGCATGAAACGAAAGTGAATGAGATTATACTTTCTGTTCATGCTGTCTTTGGTTTATCTTTCTGGTCACAACTGAACTAATTTGTTACTAGTTTCGCAACACCTAATACATATTTACTTTTCAAGTTAGTTTGCAAAGCATTGCTTTATAATTCTTAACAGATGTCTGAGCAGACGACATTTTAAAATCAATGCTCTTACTATTTAAATCACGTCAGCGAGCTTGGGATAAACGCCTACCCTATTTTATTTAACCATTCGCAAAACAGAATAAAAATAACTCCAGTTCAAGTTCGTGATTGCATATAAATTGTGAAGCTGGCGTTTAAATTCATGTATAAGTCATGCAAGACTACCGGAAATTACAGCCGCATTAATAATTTTTCTTTTCTTTTATTGCAGTTTGGTCCTCTTTTGTCAGTTTGCCGTCGTTCTCTGAAGGCGAAAATAGGAAACCAAAACGAATCAGTACGTGTGACTGGTGGTAGTTTTGGTATGTTGTGCAACAAGCTATGTACAACAGGATTGGTGTTTATTTCAAGCCCGCGAATTTGGTCTAAACATTGTTGTTACCGCACACGCAATTAGTGATTGTTTAATTGTATAAGATATTTGCATAGTAAACAAAGTGCAACGTATATTAAAACTTTTGCATGAGTATATATTCAAAATTTTTTTTTTAATTTTCCGAACAATAGTATTGCACCCGCAAACTTTATTAAAATGATAAAGTAATGTGTACACATCCCGACCTTGTAGCCACCGAATGCGTAATTACGTATGGACCGCTGAAAATGACACACTTCTGACTCTTAGGGAATAAAGAGATTGCAACGCGTATTAGCTAAAGCCACGTCAAGAGTAAATTGAATTTTATCAACGTTTTTCAAAAGTCTATGAAACACGGTATCAAAACACTTTTTTCTAAATGGTTAATTAGGATCTGAATGAAATTTTAAAATGGATTCCACACCACTAAAACGCACTTCAGCCATGGTCTAATCCAGGTTAAGTTCACGTTAAATTGTGAATGCTACGATACAATTTGATTACTAATTTATCTTCTCATAACTAATAGTTTTCGTATTCGGCACAACAGATGAAAGAAAATTGTTATTATAAAGCTACATCTTTTGTTATCGCCGGAATATAAATAGATAAAACTAGTACCCTTAAAACCAAGATAATGAATAAATTTGATTGTTATTTAGTATCGAATTTTATGTTTATTTAAGTTGTGGTTAAATGAAGACATTTTTCATTCTAAAATTGAAAATCAATAGAAATGGTGTTTATTGAATAATGCAAGTTCTTAGGATTGATTTGCAAAATGCATATGAAACTGTCAACAAATGTGAAAACATTTGTACTCAAAAATGGGTTCAGAATGGAAGTAGAGCTTATCATAAATAGAAATAGCCCTAATCCAGAACTTTATGAATGCCTCTTTTAAATGAAATTGTATCCGAATTAAAAACAAATATTTCAGTTACCAAAACATGAAAAAGAAGGTAATATTAAAAAAAAAGATTAACATATTCTGACAGTGCGTTTTCATAAAGCGCAAAACACATACACTAAAAGCAAAATTGCTTATTTTGCACAAATACTCGTTTTTTCTCACCATTTCCCATAAAATGAGCGGTATTTCGAAAAGGGTATTAACGGAGCCTGATTTCTTTTGACAAGTCAATTGTCAATTAGAAAGGGCACCGTGTAGAGTGTTAAGTGTAGCCTTTTATTTTTAAGGTAAAAATATTGTCGCCATGAGCATCCATTTTGGTCAAACAATGACACATACGCACTCATCAAAGCAAGTTTATAAATAGACTTCTACTTCAATGCGAACCATTCCAATGAGAAGCCCACAATAGGTGAAAAATTAAAATAGCGGTATGATTAGGTAGTGTCCTTAAAGGCTTAGTGAATTGACTCCTATTCCATCATATATGCAGACAGCTATGGTGCTTGACTTAGTATACATGACACACTCTGGGCATATAGGATATATATCACACATAGATAGAGATATATCACTCATCATATACGTGCGTGTATGTGTGTTGCAAACCTGTATGACTGTTTGTTTTTTCCGCGTGAATGTCAATAAGTATATTTATGTTATAAGATGTCAATTTTCTGGTTGGGCTACCTTCTTTACAATTACGATATATTTCTCATTTAATAGGAATTTCGTTGTTTATCAGCATTCTTTTTCTTATCTCGTTGTTTTGACGACAAAATTCTTTATCACAATGAATGTAGTATGCGTATTTGATAAGAGTGCACGTTTCAGGCCTCGACCCAATTTAAGGTTTTCTTCGCAATAGGGGTAGACACTGGTGACACTTGATTAATGTATGTTAACGTACACACCATAAAATGATTAATACTTAAGTGGCTTTATATTATAAAGTTCAAAGTTCAAGAAAGGTATTTGCCTAATTCCACGTAGCATATATGTTCGTTTTAGTAGATTCGACTTTTTGTGAAAAAAACTTGATCCATATCATAATAATAGATTATGACACATTTAATGTGGTTAAATGTATTTCATGCAATTACATCATCAAAATCATTGGGATCTAAAAAAAAACTTTTGCTAGATGGAATAAATCTATGGCTACTTCTGGAAGTGGAAAAGCAGCTACTTATTTAACTTTCGATGGTATTATCCTAGTACAAAAAGATTAACTAGACAGCAATTAAACAATTATTCACTTCGCAAGTTTTGGTATAAATTATTTAGAAGAAGATTGCTAACATGATATATATATATATATATATATATATATATATATATATATATATGTATAAATATGTATGATTGTATAAGAGATGATTAGTATTCACGAAATAAATGGCCTTTATCCACTTCGTTATTTGTGTTTTCCTAATTATAAGAATATATATATATATATATATATATATATATATATATATATATATATATATATATATATGTATATATCAATAACAATTTATTTAAACAGACGTAAAATGTAGCAAAATTACCGTCATTCACACGTGCTGATGCGTTTCGACTTCCTATGGTCGTCATCAGAGAATGACGAGAATCTGACTAACGTAGACCAAACCACAACGCATATATGAGGATAGAAAAAATATTCATTTGGCTTTAACCTCTAGCAGTCTTGCGTATATTAGACTTGCTTGTAAACATCAGCTTCACAATTTATATGCAATCACGACCATGAACCCGGGGTAATTTTACTCTTCTATACGACTAGTTAAATACAATTGGATAGATTTTTATCTCAATCACGCTGAAATTGTTTAAAGAATAAAAGCTTTGATTTTCACACGTTATCTGCTTAGGCATTTGTTAATTATCATAAAAGCAATGTTCCGCAAACTAACTTAGAATGTCTCAATATTATTCGATGCAATCGTGGGCATGAATTCGCCATTCAATGTAAAACACGAACATAATATTCTTTTCTGAAAAATATTGTTCTTTAGTCGTAAAGTTATTCAGTCTGTTTAAACATACCGACATCCTACGTGAATATTTTGTCATAAATTGATCGCGGTAAATAACTTTGTTGTGGGAACATACAGTGCTTATTTTTCTCTATTTCAGGATAATTAATTATACGGATACTAATTTCTTGTAAATTTAGTGTAACCTAAATTTTCGGGAAATTGTAAATAGGTTATATTCCTTGCTAAATAATAACATATTTCTACCAGAAACAGATTACTTATTCGCTTTTCCAAGGAAAGGTTACTTCAATGATGTTAAGCACTTACTGATTACATGGTTATTAAATAAGCAATATCTTTTTTGACTTGTCGCATAACATTACAAAAAAATCGTCAGAAGCACGATATTGTGGGTTTCAACTTAAGTAAGAAAACCAGCAATGAGCGACGGAAAATTCAATGACATAGGTCAAAGAGAGAAGCAATTAACATATAAAAAATAAGAAACCGGCTCCTATGCTTTGTAGTCTAGGTATAGCAATAATTAATAGGAATGACGTCTGCACATTTCTATAAATCTCCGAACATTGTGTTATTGCAGCGCTGTAACATTCTGATAAGTTGATCAACTTAGTAATAACTGAATGCG
The DNA here is from genome assembly GCA_029291075.1 of Eudiplozoon nipponicum. Classification (NCBI taxonomy): domain Eukaryota; kingdom Metazoa; phylum Platyhelminthes; class Monogenea; order Mazocraeidea; family Diplozoidae; genus Eudiplozoon; species Eudiplozoon nipponicum. The sequence goes on from JAQBSW010004732.1 coordinate 37,807, forward strand.
CAGGTGATGTAAACAGAAGGTTAGTTTTGAAGTTTTTTTTAAAATTAACGGAAATGCTTGTAGGATTTATATTTTCTAATTAAGTAAAACAATTGTTTCTAGATAGTAAATTTAAAAACATGTTATATGTGCTACGATAAAGATTTCGATTCATAGTAACAATTGATTGACTGGACAAATAGGATATACGAATTAATTTTGTATAAATAAAAAACGGTCCACATAGAAAGTACACACCAAATATAGATCTTCATATTAATCCAGATAATTGAAGAAGACGAAGAAACCAGACAGTTTTGCACGAGGCTCGGAAAGCCTCACTCAATGTAAAGGGAATATCGGCATTACAGCTTTCTGTTGGCTTTTATTCTGCCACCTAATGTCGTGATTTTACTTCACAAAAAACTCGACAGCTATCAGCCACTATCCTATATTTCAAACTCTTAGACTTGATTTAAAGAATTGTTGTCACTACCTAAACAATCAATGATTGTATAATTGTTTATTTTATATAAATGTGGCTAAAGTTGAAAAAAGTTCATGTTCGTGACTGCATAAAAACTTCACAGCGGACATTTCCAGTCGAGTAAAATGTATGCGAGACTAATAGAGGTGAGAGCAGCATATCTTATTTTTCTTTTCATATATATTCATTTCTATTTGATCCTCGCTACTCAGATTGCCGTCGTACTCTGATGATGATCACAGAAAGTCGAAACGCGTCAGTGCGTTGCGACTGACGGTAGTTTTGGTATGCTGTTCGACGACTGGTTAGATACAAACGGATTGGTGCATACTTCAAGCTCCAAAAACTTGATTTGAAGAATTGTTACCACCACCCGCGCAATCAATTATTGTTCAATTGTATGATATATATATATAAGTGTGACGAAAACTTCAAACAGCTAATGTTCGTGACTGCATAGAAATTGTGCAGCCGACATTTTCAAGCACGTACAATAAATACAAAATTACTAGAGGTGAGTGCGCATATCTAATTTTGCTTGCCATATATATGTAATGCGGTTTGATCCTCGCTAGTCAGTTTGCTGTCGTACTCTGTTGGTGATCATGGAAGGTCGAAAAGCGTCAGTGCGTTGCGACTAGCGGTAGTTTTATTTTGTTTTTCGAAGACTGGTTAAATACAATGGGATTGGTGGTTACTTCAAGCCGCGCAATCAATGACTGTTAACTGTATCATCTATATAAATGTGGCCAAAGCTGCAGAAAATTCATGTTTTTTTTCTGCAAATAAACTGTACAGCCGACATTTCCAGTCAAGTACAATGTATGTGAGACTAATAAATGTACGAGACACATCTGAAATTTCATAACTCATATATGAATATTGATTTGATCCTGGTTAGTAAGTTTACCGTCGTGTTTTGACGATCATCATTAAAGGTCGATACCCGTCATTACGTGCGAATAACCGTAGCTATACTATGTTGTGCGACTGGTCAGATACAATTGGATGGGTGTATACTTGAAGCTCGCAAACTTCATTAAAATAAGTATCAGATACTACAATTAAGCAAATATATACTCCAGAAATAATTTGCATCACGATGTTCACTGAGGATAATTTAAAGAAACCTTTACATGAATACCATCTGATCCTATACAAACTAATTAGAGAATTATTTAAATCAAGGTGGCGAGCTTGATATAAACACCAATCCTATTATATTTACATTTGTCATTGGGATTGGTGTTTATATTAAGCTCGCAACCCTGATTAAAGTAATTATTACTGCCCGCGCAATAAATGATCGTTTAATTAGATAATGGCTGATTTCATATGCTCTCGCTACACTTCAAGATGTGTCATGATGTTATGTACCCAGCTAGAGACGGTTAAGGAATTAATGTTTTACTGCATAACCCGCGCTTATTGAGGCGCATTTTATCGACCTCTTTTTGCTATTCCAATGAAGAACACTTATTTTCAGATTTGTTACTACGATGATTACGAAGATCACTATTATCATTATTATTATTTATATCATTACTTTTTTAATGTTTATGTTATTGTCTTTGTTTTTGGTTTTGAGATTTATCATTCATAATATTGCATTTTATTGATATAACTGAAGTTGATTTTATTTTTGGATGATGATTATTTTCCAGGAAACAGGTTTAAGCTTATTCATGCATTACTTTCCGTAAAAGATTTTATTTTTTAGCGAATAAGACCTTCTCCCATGGAAAACAAATTCAATTATTTGAAAATTCTTGGCATCTCATTTAAGTTAAAACATTAAGCAACAATATGTAATTTTTTGTTCATTATCCATTTTAAAGTTGGCAATATGTGTGGAAATATATCTTCTTCATGTCTATGCTTTATGATGATTATTAATAATAGTAATCCCTTTCTTATTTTAAAAAAGCCAGATATTTCTTTTCCTAAGCCGCACCAAGGTATGCAGCCAAAATCGCAGAACTATTTAGACTTTACGTAATTAAAGACAGCTAATAACAAAATATACTTTAATTAATTACGCATACTCAATTTGAGTAATGTTTCCTACCAATCCTTATTGGATATACTAGCATTGTCATATTTCAAGATCATGGACACTAAATTTAGCTTCCAAATTTTATTATGCAATGATCTATGGCACATATGAGGAGTAACATTATTTTAACCAAGTTAGAGTATCTGAAATAAGCGCCTATCCTATTTATTTCACAAATCTTTTTTAATTTACGTACGCCAAGACGTTGTCGCTTTCCTACGTCATATCATAAATATAAAACGAGAAAACGGATTAACAGTAACTAAGAAAAAATGAATTTAAAAAAACTGAAATACAGCTCTCTACTCTAGTTATCTCTCATGTATTGTTAATGAATGGAATTTCGCGTACATAGCAGTTTATCTCAACTTTCACATGCACTTACTCTAGCCGTTTATCACTAAACGAAAATTGGTTGTTCAGACGGTGAAAACAATTATTCAAATCAAGGTTGCGAGAATGTATTCTGTCATTTGATACAAAAAAAATATTATAGAGTTGTATAGGACTGATATCTCTAATTTATATTATCAAATATTCTTTAACTAGAGGAAACCAAAATTATGTTCAACAAATTAAATTTCTTAAATTAAAAATGGCTTAAAGTAAATTTAGAACAATATTTAAATACTCTTGAGAAGAGAAATAAAGAGAAATAAAGAAAAATATACCTATTTCGCATGGTATTCTCCAATTTAAACGAAAAACATATTAAAATATTTTTTTACAAACAAATGAAACAAAGGTTCAAAACTATCCCCGAGATGTTGCCGAAGTGATTCGTGCAATAATTTGCACACCTTGCACTACCACAACTTCAGGCTCCCTGTTTGTACATAACTTCTTTCTTAAAATTAGTTTGGCTCAAACCTTTATATCCAATAGCTATCTTAGATTTCAAACTCCTTTCTGCTATTAAAACCATTTGTAATTTAAAAGGCAAGATGTGGTGAACGTGAAAGAATTAAAGATTTGTTTTGTAATTCCGAATGTAAGTTAACCATGCTGTATAAAACTGTAACTTATCTCTTAAACTTCTATAATTCTAATTTTCGAACTTCTAGCACATTAGCCGACGAAAATTGGCCGTATTATACTGTTAAATAATATCAGAAATTTTTTGTAAATAATTTTATTCTATAGCAGTATTATACAACAACACATTTTGAAGGCCATTTTCTTTAAGTCAGAACTCAACTTGACAATAATATCAGGTATTTTACATAGTACGCTTTTAAAATCAATTTGGAGTAAGTTAGACTAAAGTGAGAACTGCACATTCAGAGGCATATACACACATACTAATATGCAAATCATCAGTTTATATTCAAATCATGCACAAATTTCTTATGTTTATTTAGCTGCGAAGAAACGACATTGCAATTGAATACTGCCACAATGCACAACTCATTTGCATTTCTTAATTGGAAAAAAAACTTTGAAACACTCTTGGTTTGGAATGCGAGATATACAAACAAGGTCTTTAAATCATCATCAGAGTACGACGATGATCATGGAAGGTCGAAGCGCGTCTGTACGTGTGATTGACGGTAGTTTTGCTATGTTGTACGGCGACTAGTTAAATACAATGGCACTGGTGTTTGCATCAAGCTTGCAAACTTGATTTATAGAACTGTTTCAACGACTTGAACAATCCATTCTTGTCGAATATAAAAAATGTGTTTGAAAAGTGTAGAAATCATATTTACTTTACCAGTGAAGTTAAATACAAAATCAACTTTGATTTAAATATTAGTAATCATCAATTCCAACCTACACAATGCACTGAGCAGCTACTGCATATGCAAAAATTATCGAAGTTTGGGGGGGATGTGTAGACGTGTCCCTGTATGTGCATTTATTGCTTCATATTCTCCGTTGTATAACATATGCATTTGACCGTACATTGTCCATTTCACAATTCAAAATTTACAATATTAACTACCATATATTGCCGTCAAGTTGATTTCAATCGAAAATAAGATGGCTTTCTATAACCGTTTCGTACAATCCCTCTTTATAACTGAGTTATGCATGCCTAACACAAATTACCCATCCATGTACATCAAAATGTATTGTTAAAACGTTTTTCGCTTATGCGGTAAAGTGATTAAAATTTCGACATTGACACTGCATTTGGTCAAAGAATAAATTTCGTTGTATAATCGAGGCTTATATTTGGTCACATTTAAAAAAAATTTATATAAAGTATATAGTTTATTCAATTAGGTCTTAGATGGCGCCGATAAGATCACAAGGAAATGCCAATGTCAGCATGAACAAAAGGTACAATCACAGGTACACATACATTTGTTGCTTACTGATATCTCATCAGTAGGAGCTGTCACCACGCTTCAAACCTCCTCATATTTGGTCAAGATATGTGGGACATTTGGACGGTGCAATTTCCCATTCATATTTGGTTGAAAGAATTATTAAATTTAACTGCATACAAAGTTCTTAGCAATACGACTTCAAAGCCAGCATACCAAATATAATATGTAAAAATCCTGTAAATGCACTAACAATATGATTGGGACGATGTGCTAAAATTCCCCAAAACTGAGAATAATAAATATTGTGAACAACTTCACCTCTAGAAAAGACTTATAAGCCGGCTTCGTTCCCTATCACTTATCATATTTCCTATGAAATCATTTTATCATTCAATGAAACATATTATATTTCTATTACTATGATCAAGGTTGTTATATTGATTTAAACACCTCACTCATTAATTACTTACATTTGTCAGGATAAACTAAGAATTGTATAGTGTAGAAAAGGCAATTCACCAGTAGACCGGTTTCGTTCTTATTGGGAACTCATCACGTACTGGCCAGAATTTGCCGCGGACAGGGCTCCGACCTGGATACATCTTAGGAATCTGGTGCCTAAAATACTGAGCCACCCTGACACACACTACACACAATTTTCAGTTTTATACTAACTGGTTAGTCTTTTTTCTTTTAGGTGGAGCCCAAATAGCATCCATTTAGACCAAATCAGTCATAATTGAACTGACACCACCTTACATGGAGAAGTGGTGTTGAAGTGCCCTGTCCGCGGCAAATTCTGGCCAGTACGTGATGGGTTCCCAATAAGGACGGAACCGGTCTATTGGATGAATTGCCTTTCTACACTATACAATTCTGAGTTCATACTGATATATGTAATTTATTAAAAGCTCATGTGTTTATATGAAGTTTGCAAATATGATTACAGTAAATGTTATCACCAATGTTCCTTTAAATAAATAAATGTACATTTCAATACCACTTCCAGTGTAGAGTCGTGTTTGTTCATTAATGACAGATTGGAAATGGTTAGTTGGACCTTTTGGTCTAAATGGATGCTATAGGAGCTCCTCCTAAAAGAAAAAAAAGACTCACCGAGATACATTGTGTGTGTGTGTGTGTGTGTGTGTACCGTGTGACAAGGTGGCCCAGTGGTTAGAGCAGCAGATTCCGGAGCAGATGTGCTACCAATGTCCGTTTAATATTATATTTCTATATTCTTGATTGCGTAGCATAATATAAATAAAACTATGCATGTCATATTGCATAACTATTAACAAGTTACTTCAAATAGTGGCAGAAGGATATATCAGTCCTCAGGAACAAAACAGTATATTTCTCACGTACACATACGTGCTCGTACATCTTCAGTAGGAGTCAGCACGATTTTCAATAACCTGTTACTAGGCACGAGGTTATTAAAACATAATTACATGTATGTAAATTCCCTAAAATCAAAAATATATAAATAAATGGTTTATTCAAGAATAACAATGTTGAATTTTTAAAATATGTTCTCTGAAAGGCTGCGGTAGCTGCCGGAACATCGGGCTTCCTTCCTCTCGGCTTAGATGCCAGTCTCACAGGCTATCAGACACCAAACCTGACGGACAAGCAGATGTTAGCCGCTGGCATAGGAGGATGTACTGGTACGGCATTTCTGCCCAATTCAGTTGCGACATCCTCTGCTGCACATCTTTTGGGCTACAACACAAGTGGTGTCGATTCTGGTGTTTACGCGAGTCGCTTTTTCACTGGCACGAACAGCCAATCTTTGATGCATACGAACAGTTCTCTAGCTGCAACGACTACGGCGGCAGGCAGCACCACGGGTAGTGATAACCTATCGCCCCAATTCATGGCCACACTGAATCAAGTGTCGCCAGGTGTGAACCCGGATACATTTATACAAAGTGGTGGCAGTAATCCAAGCAGTCTGATTTATGGTAATCTTCCAGGTGTGCTTTTAGGTGGTAACACTGGGCTCGGCATGATGAATGCCGCATTCATAAATACGGCTAACACAACCGGGCAGGGAAGTTCCACTAATATGACTGACATGGCGTCTAATGCAGCCACTTCGACAAATGGTTGTTCAATTGGAGGAACACTTTTGACAGCTGGTATGCTAACTGGCCATCAATCAGTAGGAGTCGAACGTAAAGTCGGCAGTACGGTGCGTGGTGGTGGTGGCGGCAGCGTTGGAACTGATGCAAATAGCCACAATGGTATAGTTGGTTTGCCAAACGTATGGGCAGCCATGCATCCGTCAGCTCTGATTGGAACATGCAATGGTTCAGCATCAATCAATCCAAATTTTGTTGTCAATGGATTATCGAATACTGGTATGACTACCTCACTGACATTGACCCCATTTGGAATGAATACAAGTGGAAGCGTTCACTCTACTTCAACGGCCGAAGCTGAACTTATCCCGCCCAATAATAACAACAAAGGAGCGGGTCTCGTTGGATTATTTATGGCTACCTCGCCAGTGACACAGCAAATGCTATCGGGAAGTCCTCATACGAATGCCAACAGTAGCAGTGCTAAACCTGAAAATATCGAAGGTAACAATAGCCACAATGACTTTCAATGCAAAAGTCCAAATACTAGGTCAACAACCTCAGGTAGTGAGAACATAATGCTGGACGTACATGATAGACAGACACCAGTGATTCATGCGCTTCAAAGTCTTCGTAGAGATAAGCAAAAGGGTCGATTGAATTCAGCGCCGTCCAGTCCTCAGATGGGTATGTGAAATAAAATATTATTTTGTTAAATTCGTCTAACTTTATGTCGGTTCTTTTTTTTACCTGTGGTAGTTCATTTCTACTAGCATGTATATACTACATTTAATTAAATCTGCTTTTGTCAGCATTGTACTTTGTATGTGTGTTTAGAGGTCAATTGATGATTCTGCAAATACCATATCGAAACGTCGCCAGTCAACGAAGACTAGATCGTACCTCATTTCCAATGGTTAGTATGAACGATGTTGAAGCCCTCGGAAGAAAGGGACGAATCCGCACCCAGCCAAAAAGAAGACAAAATCGATGCGTACTTGGAAATGGGGATCAATGGGTTCTTTACGCAACTGATAGTGCGAAGCGACAACCCGTGAACACGAATCGCGGAGATTCAACATATGACGCTCGCACTCCGCCAACATTCAATAACTAACTACCTTCAATGGCGTTAATAATAGGATTCAGCGACCAATACAAAATTGGGCATTTTAAAAACACAAAATAAACTAAAAGCAAAACGGGTTATTAGTGTCCATAACAAAAACTTCGATACAGGTAATAAGTTGCCTCACTCTAGTTCGTCAACACCGCTGCTAATCAACGCAGCCTTCTAAAATGCATGTTAAGCTATCACTAATAAATGATGGAATTAGTTAGTCCATGCGACACAGCCGTCTGCAATTTACGTTACATGTCACACTCAAATGACTGGATTCATCATATTCGAAAAAGGCGCGCTGACCCCTGGGTTTTTTTATTGCGTAAGTTCTTTTTATGCTTTGGTCGTGTATCGACTCAATATCAATCAAATGCGCAAAATAGCAGCGTCCTGTTTTAGACCCAATCGTAATGGTCAATACTTAATAACCCACCATATTACCTCTCATAGTTCCACATAAATTTCTTTTCACTAAATTATCTGCTAAGCAATTTCCATGTTGCCCCGAGAAAAACTTTATTTGCAGATTTATCCAGTCGTATACATTATACATTTGAGCAGACATTCAATGCCTGGTTGATGATTACAATTAATTAGTACAATTTTGCGAACTTGCGAAAAACAAAGTTTCCATCGTGCTCTTTTCCTGATTATGAAAATTCAAAAGCGTCAGCATATTTAATTTATGGTAGTTTGCTACGCTGTATGATAAGGTTAAATAAAATTGGAATGGCTTTGATTTAGCGTCAAAACACCTTAAAGGCGTCATTTTAATCTCTATACACATAGAGTTATATGTATGGGATGATTTTTTAGCATAGAAATTGCGCAGAAAAATAACAACCAATAAATTGTAAAGTTTCTTATCACCACCCATGCAACCACTGGTTGTCTATTTGTATAGCTTATATATATATATATATATGTGTGTGTGTGTGTGTGATGAAAGCTGCAAAATGTTTATGTTCGCAACTGCATAGAAATTGTGCCGCCGATTTTTCCACTCAAGTTCAATGTATGCGAGAAATCGAGAGGCGAGAGCCACATGTCTAATTTTTATTGCCTTATATATGCATTGCATTTAATCCCCACTAGTCAGTTTACCGTCATACTTAGATTAAGATCATGGAATGTGGAAACGCCTCAGTACGTGTAATTGACGGTAGCTTTGCTATGCTGTTCGATAATTGGTTAAATACATTTGGATTGGTGTTTACTTCAAGCTCGCAAACTTGATTTAAAGAATTGGTTCCACCACACACGTAATCAATGATTATTTAGTTGTATTACCTATATGCTTGTGGCGAATGCTGCAAAAATTAATGTTCATGACCACAAAGAAATAATGCAGCCGACATTTCCAATCAAGTATGCGAGTCTACAAGAGGTGATAACCGCATATCTAATTTTGCTTTACATATATATGTTTTGCGGTTTGATCTTCCCTAGTCAGTTTGTCATTTTATTATGATGATTGTCATGGAAGGTGGAAACGCGTTAGTACGTGTGACTTATGGTAGTTTTGATGTGTTGTGCGACTTCTTTGATATTATGTGATTGGTGTTGCTATCAAGCAAGCAAATCTGATTTAAAGAATCCAGTAGAATTACCTGATCCGTGTTTTGGCTAACGCAGTTGTTCTTTTTCCAGTAATTTTCTTTCTTTAACAAAATATTTAAACTTTCTTTATCGGCAGCCTTTTTCAGTTGGTCCATCCTCACCCGATTTAAAAAACCGAACTTATGAAGCAAGCGCGGTATTTCCTCTGGCTATAATTTTTATACCTAAAGCTGATCTTTCACTAGATAGTCGCGTGTCGCATGTGTGTATGTGCATTTCAGTAACTGTTCTGTTCATCGAACTAAGTGCTACTACAGTGGCTGAATAAGAATTTGCCATTTGCATGCGTTAGATATTTTGTTTTATACACTCCATGTAAAATGACGTAACTAAGATTGCTCTCACATTGTCTGGTGAGGGGAGACTAATAATGGTAAATTCTTATTCAGCCACTCTAGTCTCTCTACGATTAACATAACAGTTACGAAAATACACATACACACAAGTGACACACGACTATCTAGTGAAAGATCAGTCTGAAGTATAAATATTATAGCCAGAGGAAATACCGCACTTGCTTTATTAGTTTGGTTTTTTTAAACTGGTGAAGATGGACCAACTAAAGAAGGCTGCCGATAAAGGCAGCCAAAATATTTTGGTAAACAAGGAAAACTACTGGAAAAAGAACAACTGCGTTAGTCAAAACGCAGATCAGGTAATTTCGATTAATCCAGTTTCGCAAAAACATGTTTCGTTTAATCCAGCAGAATGTTTGCGACTTTTATGAGTGAGAACAAAAACTCAGCTTTTTGTATATGTTGTATATTTACCCTGGTCAACTCGTTTATTTAGCGCTTTTTTACTATTTGAAGTGTCTTGTTGTTTAACTAAATTCTACAAGCTTGAATTAAACTAGCATATTGCAGCATTTTAATGGGTCAAATAGAATAATTTAGCTGTAATTTATTATTTATTTTGTTATGTTATGTGAACTATCATTAAGTATTCTTCTTTGCAATTTCTGTTAACAACTAGGTGTTTCTTTAGGCTTAGTAACAAAACTGGCCGAGTTAGGCCGCTTAAACCCGTTGACTTTTGAACAAATTGGTTTGGCCCCCAGCATCGTCACGAACCCTCAAACCGCAAATCAAATGTCGTCCACTCAACCAGTCGAAAGTGGAGATAATAGTTTATTAAACGATTTCAAGCATAATGGAATCACAGAAGGTGGGCATCAGTTGCAGTTTCCTTCGGATGCCGAGGCCACATCCTCTTACTACCGCTGCCAAAACACAAACGGTCACAGTTTCAACAGTAACAAACCACTTGATGACACATTAAAAAACTTCCAGCAATTGAACGTGACAAGTGAAAATCAATGTCATGATGGTGTATTTGACGGTAACGAGGTACAACAGGCGATCACTTGTGCAATGCAGCAAATCGCTGGCGTCAGCACCTCCTCCTATGACGAGTTAAAATCAATGTCTTCCGGACAAACGACAAACGGGTTAACATCAGGAAATTCAAATTACCTGATACCGTCAACATCAGAGTTTGCCAGTCATTCGACGGCAGTCACTCCGATGCTAGTACGTTTAGCCAATGGTGAGCCAGGAGTACTTTTATGTCAAACCACCTCGATTGCTTCGTCAGACAGCAGTGGACAGCAAATACCCATCGGTTTGCTGCAGAACAGCGCGCCTCAACAAGTGTGTCATTGTTAATCTCATTTATATAGTAAAAACGTGTTGGGCAGCTACATTTTCTCTTGTGACCCGAAATCATTGTTGTTTATCTGTTTTAAGCAACTTAACTACCATAGGTTTGTGTCCATTTGTTTCAAAAAAATCATTGATTGCGTGGGTGGTGGTAACAATTCTTTAAATCAAGTTTGCAAGCTTGAAGTAAACACCAATCCAAGTGTACAAGATAGCAAAATTTATGTTTGGTTACCATTCGCAATGAAATTCTAATTCAAATATTTCATATTTTGTTTGAACCCGGTGAATTGTCTAAATGATAAGGTTTAATTTAGAATTTCGAAGCATACTTGCGCCGGATTTATATAAATAATTTATTAAACTGAAATATACAGTGTTTCCTAATGTATGGTTAAACGTTTGCCAACGTTTCTCGTGAATGCCACATTTGTAAATGCTTAAATTTTTACGTATATTGATTAGTGCTGTTCTTCTTGTTTGTTATCCTTCCGCTATTTTCTTGTGCAGGACAATTGATAGCACTCGTAGGTCGGTAAAATATTGAATCATTTACATTTCCAGGTGCGCTGATTTTTTGGCCTTGATTGATGAGTTCTCAATTGTCCCTTTAATTTGAAGCCATCCATCAGCAGCTTGTCTGAAATTGACGTTGGAACTAGATTTTCCGTTTTTTACCGAATTTTCCGACTTCATTTCCAGTCCCATCTTCAGGGTTGACACCATACTCACAGGTTGTTTTTTTCCTGTGAGTATGGTGTCAACCCTGAAGATGGGACTGGAAATGAAGTCCAGAAAATTCGGAAAAAATTCGGAAAATCTGGTTTCAACGTCATTTTCAGACAAGCAGCTGATGGAGGGCTTCAGAATGAAGGGACAAGTGAGAACCCATCAATCAAGGCCAAACAAAATCGGTGCACATGGAAATGTAAAGGATTCAAGATTTTACCGACCTACGAGTGCTATCAATTGTCCTGCACAAGAAAATGGCGGAAGGATAACAAACATATTTAAATGGTTTGTTTTTCAGATTAAGTTATTAAGCCGGTTTTTATTCCGTTACTCTTCGTCTACCGAAGTATAAGTAACTATTTTTTCATACTATATGTACAATGAAATGCGAACTCATGCCAAGTTATACAAAGTGATACGGAAAGCATCCTAGAATTATCCGCCAGATTTCAAAATGTCCGTAGCATATTATTGATCGCGTCTACACAATATTTGTTGAACCACCAAGTAACTTATTGTAGGCTGTATCAGCTCATTCAGCATTTAAAAAATAGTGAAGCCAGAGAAGCCTGAAAGCATACTCATTTTTAGCTTACCAATGACGAGTGTCGGTTTATTCTTTATTAACTTAACTTAACTGACAACAATTTCTCTCATTTACAGAATAAAGTTCATTTGTATTCAACATAGATCAAATGGTTTCGCTTCAAATATATTCTATGTGTATTAACATCATTTACTTTTGGTTTTGATACTTATTTTGGAGCATATAATGCAATAGTAGTTGTCAGGCGTCTTAGAATGCACAAAATTGAATGATTTGACGGAATCAGCATTAGCAGTACAAAAAAAGATTGCCTCGCAAATTTAAGCGTATAAAATTAATCTATTAATTGCGATTCATGTAAAACGTTGAAACAACTAAGTCTCAATCCTACACCTTTCGTCGTAAATTCTGAAAATTGATTACAAAATTTAATCCCATTACACTTATGTGATTGGGTGCCTGAGTGTGCCATTTATTATTTACCGCCTTTCTTAAGTAAAATTTTTTTAACACTACATTTAATTCTTGGTATTTAGAAAAAAATTTTTCAAATTTTAATCAATTTATTTGGAAAGTAAGACTAAGCCAGAACTATGTAACTGTAATATAATATCAGCAACAAATAAAAGCGCAAATTTATTGTTTGTACTCTTATATTTATTGTCAGTTTTTAACTAGTTCTTATGAGCGTATTTGATGATGAAATAAGCATCCACAACTTTTCCGAATAAATAATTACATAAAACATAAACAAATCAGGCTTGTCAACTTAAGATAATAACCAAACCCAACAATTAGTATACTACAATTAAACGAACATTGATTCCGCGGTCGGTGATAACAATAACTAAAATCAAGTTTGCGATCTTGATATAAATATCTGACCCATTAAGTAAATATTTTTTTCAGTATAAACTAATAATTATATATATATATATATATATATATATATATATATATATATATATATATATATAGCCAACGTGGTTACCCTATTCCATGAAAGACTATTAATGAATATATGTATATATCTATATATAAGTATATATATATATATATATATATATATATATATATATATAACTCAAGTTTAATGACAGGATTTTGATTATCTATTTGTTATCAGTACAAATTAAGTATTAAAAAATGTAGCAAAATCAAGTAATCAAATAAATGTATTTCGACCTTATTGGAAATTCGCCAAATACTTGCCAGAATTCGCCGCAACCGAAACTCATAACAGTTGGTATATGAATGAATTGGACTAAATGCTAGACTGAAAAGAATATTTGCCCATGTTTCGAGCACTGGTCGCGCCAGAAACTGGCAAGTACTTGACGAGTTTCCACCAAGGAATAAACCAGTGTATTTCATGAATGATCTTGACTTCCTTGTGCAATATTTGATTTATACTGACAATATATATATATATATATATATATATATATATATATATATATATATATATTAGAAATAAAAACCATTTAATAACAAAGTGGATAATGACTGTTTATTATGAGATTACCAAACATCACTTTACAATATTTCATTTATATACCTCCTGGGTTTTCAATCGATCATGAGGGCGGCAACTAGTCTGACTTTCCGTTTTACTTATATTTCTAATTTGTACACACACTGACACGTACGCTTATATATATATTTGCAGTACAACGAGAAAGACCCCTACACTCGAAAAGGCACATATAGTCATACGCATATAAACTTACTATTCATCCAAAATAAGAAAAAGTAAATCCAAGTCAGGTTAGTTGTCACCCACATAACCAATTGAAACCCTGGATGTATATAATTGAAAGATTGTAAATTGAAGTTTAATATTCTCGAAATAAATGGTTATTATCAACATTGCTATTCTTGCGTTTTTACTTCCTCACAAGAAATATACTGTGTAATACTCGAAGACATGGACATTATATATATATATATATATATATATATATATATATACTTTATATAAAATAAACAAAGTATAAGAAAGAAAATTAAATACTAGATCTGTTTTTCCTTATGGTTCACCATTACTTAGTAACTGGAATTTCCGCGCCAGGAATTGGAACTCGAGTGCGTGTTGCCTAGAGTGTGTAAATTCATCCTCGCTACCGAAGCCATACTTTTTTATAGCTTTCGTTTTTACTCTCATTATTTCTTTCAGGTATATCCTCGATCTAAAGTTCCAACTAGTCATCTCCAGTTTTACAAATCAAAATGGATATTACGAAACCTGAGAGTGATGTTTAACTAAAGTATAATGGTTTGGTTTGATTTTTTCCGTATAAACTTAAATTTTTGCATTCGTCTGTAGAATCGATTTGCGTGAATAAAATCAATGATTAACAACGAAAATTCCTGTACAATCATCGCGTTTTAGTTATTCACAAAATTTACTTATTTAATTTCGATTTCGAATGTACATAGATCACCCACTTGCCTATCAATAAAATTGTTTTACACAGAAATGATGAAAATTTATAAATGCAATGTGCCGGCAGATTTGATTCTGATTATAAACCACTTTACGTACCAAATTAAAATGAAATTGTAAAATAAAACAAATGAAAACTACTAGTAATTGTATAATCTTCTTAATAGTGTTCTTAATTGTGCCTCCATTATTTAATATATGTAATAGAGTGTTGCTAAATTGTAATTTTTTATTTACATCTCAACGGCTTTAAAATATAATAATTTAGCGGGAGTGGGTACACTCTTAAAACTTGACATTTTGAAAAGTTATGTCTATTGTATATACACCTCGAATAATTAATGAGACTAATATGGTTTCTTTTTCTCCCTAGATTATGCTTCATTGACGATAAATTTTATTCATATTAAATCGTTCTGAAAGTTGAACTATTTGCCGTTTATATAGCAATTGAAGCAATACACTATAGATAGTCTTTTCAATTCAATGCCCTTATATTATATTCTGTTCTTCTTTGTTCTAGCCAATTCTGACACTATTCTTTTCTCTACTTCACTTGCAAACTATTATTAAACAAACTGTTCGGAAATTTGGTAAATATCACTTAAATTATTTAACTAGTCGCACAGCAGGGATCAATGCGCAGGGAATCTCTTATTTTTCAAAGATCCAACGCGGCTCTCCTTCTTGTAAAATCAGATGCATTTTTTTCTTAAATTAAATTTCAGCTGTACATACTCTATGCATCAACAATAATAATACTTTTGAAGTGTTCGTCATCATCATCAAAGTTAATCCATTTAGTAATCATTGGATGCGATAGCGATGAGAGAGATCTACTTATTTCAGATTAGCAGACTTGGAATAAAATATAAAAATATCTTTTAAGTAGTTAAACAAAATAGCAAAACTACTATCCCTAACACGTTCTGACGCGCTATGTCTTTCATTAGTCCATTTAATAACTCAATATGAAACTGATTAACGTAAATATATACAATTATGTATTAGGTTTTGCGAACCTAGTAACATATTATTTCAGTTGTGACCAGAAGGATAAACCGAAATCAGCATGAGCGGAAAGTAAAGTCTCATGCACATTCGTTTCGTGCTTACTAGCGACTCATCAATAGTAGCCGATATTACGCCCTTTACCCACAATATATTTGGGTGAGGTATGTGGGAAAATAGGACAGTACAATCTCTGATACGAATGTGTAAGCCTGCAATAATGAAGCTAAGTCCATACATAGTCTTCGACAATTCGACTTCAATGCTTACCCACTATATATAACATATATACCGAATCTGTAAAGGATACCAACACTATGGTTATTGTGTCAGTACCCGATACCAACATTATAGTACCGAATAGGTACATGGTACTAACATAATGGTTGCCGAGTCGCTACATGGTTCCAACACGATGGATTTTAATGTATGCTATGGTTCACCAAAATTGAGAATTGCAACTATTTATGAACGCCTGTTATTTCACTAAATCTTCCACTATTCACTCTCTCATTCACGCTAATCTTAGTCTATGTTTGTTTTTCATGTCCCTTTTTATGCATTCATTGTAACCATCCAGTCCATGCTTTTCCCGAATATCAGTACAGTTTCTGCAAACACAACACTGAGATCTTCCAATCTGATTAACAGAAATCGGTCTCCGGTCGCTAATGTCACAAGAACCTCGCCCGCTATGGATTGTAGAAATTCAGATGACTATGAACAGAAAGTAAATCATGAATCCCATGCAAATGTAATGGTTGCTTCAAACTTCATTGAAAAGCTGAAAAAAAGTAAGCAGGTTTATCAAACAACTTTATCAATTTTTCCATTTTTAGATCTCTGAAAATTTTTTCATGTATAAATTTAGGTTGAGGCATGTTGCGCTTTAGTAACTCGAATAAATATAAATTTGCTTTATTCAAGGTTGCGAACTAGATGTAAACTCCTGATCCGTTATGCATATACATTTGTCATTATAAACTATATATTGTATAGTGTTTAACAGACAATTCATCCAGTAGACCACGTTCTGTACAGAACTTAGCGCGGGCAGGGCTCGAACCCAGGCAAGTCTGCTTTGGAATCTGGTGCTCTAGCCACTGAGCCACTTTGCCGCACACTACACACAATTTTCAGTTATATACTAGCTAATGTTTCTTGGTTAGCCTTTTCTGTAGGTTGAGACTATATGGCATCTCTTTAGACCTAAAGTTCAAACTAATCAACAAAATTCTGTGATTATACAATGCTTATTTTATATTGACAAATATACGTACATAATAGATCAGGCGTTTATATCAAGGTAGTTCATTGATTATAGCACCAGATTCCGAAGCAGACGTGCCCAGGTTCGAGCCCTGTCCGCGGCAAATTCCGGCCCGTACGTGATGAGTTCTCAATAAGGATGAAACCTGTCTACTGGATGATTTGCTTTTTCTCCACTATACAATACTTAGTTTATATTGACAAATGTATGTACATAATTGGTCAGGTGTTTGGATCAAGATCGCAACCTTGATTAAATTAATCGTTATCACCACCCGCGCAACCAATGTTCGTTTAATTATATAAAAAGAAATTTGCGTATTCAAGCAAAATTGTGTTACAAAAACATTCTTATACATCAAACATAATAAAGGTAACGTATGTTCTCTAGTTCTCCTATTGAATGAAATACCTGGTTGCTTATATAGCATATTTAAATAAAACAATTGGTATATTAATTTATATTGCTCATTTCCTCTATACGACAGCAAACTGGAAGCACACCACATTCAGAAGTACGCGCACGTATAATTCTCAAGTTTAAGTTTAATCTATGTGAAAATATTTTCTCTAGTCAAATAAAAATTGAGAATCTAAGAATTAATAGCTACAAAACATCGCAGATGTTAGACATCCCTTATTTTGAGGAGAAACAGATTAATCTACCTGGTGTAGAATTTGATTTTGAAAAGAGGAAATGGTGAAGAATCGTGAGTGGGATTTTTGGACATATTGCGTGTGTAAAGAAGCAGACAACAAATGCCAGATTTCTGTTTGCTATGTGCTGAAACTGAATTTGAGCCGTAGAACAGATTATTATCTGGCTGATTTGCCACTGGTGTGTGCGTCTTATTAAAAAGCGCACTAAGGCATGCTATTTTTGATAATTGGTCAATTCACAATCTGAAAGTTGCACAATCTAACCACTCAAGCCGACAATGTTTGAACATTTAGATATTGTTTGTGACGGAGAACTAATAGAAATGTAATTGTGTAATTGGTGTTGCACACCTAGCAACAAATTAGTTCAAATATGACCAGAAGGATAAACCAAAGACAGCATGAACGGAAAGTTTAATTTCGTTCACCTCCGATATGGTGCTTACGAGAGACTCATCAGTTGGATCCGGTATTACGCCCTTTACTCACTATATATTTGAGTGAGGAATGCCGGACAGCTGGAAAGTACAATCTCCAATACGAATGTATACACCTGCAGTAGTTAAGCTAACTTCATATAAAGACATCGACAATGCGTCTTCAAAGCCAACTCACTATACCGTCATAATTTCCCAAATTCCTCACCAAAATATATAGGGGGTAAAGGGTGTACTACTGGCTGCTATTGATGAGTGGTCAGTAAGGACGAAATGAATGTGCGCGAAATGATACTTTCCGTCCATGCTGTCTTTGGTTTATCCTTCAGGTCAGTTTTGAACTAATTTGTTACTAGGCACGCAAAACCTAATGCACAATTTGTACTCCATGTTCAACGGGGAACAAGCATCGGCCGTCACATAATAAACACTAAAAATTCACTATAGCCAACAATCATTAAACCAAAAAATCGCGCTTTTCACCTCATCTAGAAAATTTCTAATGCAACTTTGAAGAATAATTTAGGTAATTAGAGGCGTCTCATCACCAATCGCGAATGTCGCCTGCAACGTGTCAGTCGAACTAGCATCGCAGACTAAGCGTTTTACAACTTGGTTGGCGGTTAATCGTTTTCCGACGAAGTTTCTGATAATCTGCATCCGCCATACTCAATACGAAGTGTATGCAATTCGGACTATTTTGTGAACTAAAGTGAATATGTTTTATAGGGCGCTAAATTTTGCCCTCCCAAAAGCTAGTTACTCCCCTTAAAAGTATTCTTGTCGAACATGTTTACCGGCGACATATCAGTAGGAGCTAGTAGCGCTAGTAAGCACGAAACGAATGTGCATGAGATTATACTTTCCGTTCATGCTGCCTTTGGTTTATCCTTCTGGTCACAACTGAACTAATTTGTTACTAGGTTCGCAAAACCTAATACAAACTTGCATATATATTAGTTCTTCGCAACAAACAGTATTTAACATGTTTTACCTGTATGTTTTATTTCGCCTACCCGCAGGTATTCTTCTTTTCCTGAAAAGATCCATAATATGGAGACTCAAAAAGAAACTAGGCAGATAAGTCTGATTTCTGAGTTTTCTTTTAACTTTCACACACTGTTGTTGGAATTACGACACTCTGAACAAAAATAAAACAATATTTTTTGCCTAGTCCATTTGTCGAACTTCCACAGCCAAATTTCTTAAAGAGAGGAATGAAGTATGTCCATATATGTCTACCAAAAAATCAAGATAGAGCAACTTTTTCCGCCTAAAACGTGATTAAAATTAAAAAATCAAGGAATTAGATACTGTTTGTGGCGGAGAACTAATACATATATATATATATATATATATATATATATATATATATATACAATTATGTATTAGGTGTTAAACCTAAGTAACAATTAATTCATATTATGACCAGGAAAAAAAACCAATCATTCATTAAATAATAATTGATTGCGCAGTGGCGGTAACTATTTTTAAATCAAATTTGCTAGCTTAAAGTAAATACCAATCATATTGTATTTAGCCAGTCGTCGAACAACATAGCAAAACTACCGCCAGTCGCAACGCACTGATGCGTTTCGAAATCAGAGTACAGCGGCAAACTGACTAGCGAGGATCAAACCGCATTGCATATATATGAAAAGTAATATTAGATATGCGACTTATATACATTGTACGTGACTGAAAATATATATATATATATACGGAATCTGTAAAGGATACCAACAATATGGCTATTGTGCCAGTACCCGATACCAACATTATAATGCCCAAAAGGTACGTGTTTTACCAACATGATGGATTTCAATGTATGCTATAGTTCACCAAAATTGAGAATTTCTACTATTTCTGAATACCTGTTACTCTAGTAAATCTATAAACTCTGGCCTTGATCGATACCAATTTATCCTTCTGGACATAATTGAACTAAATTGTTAAATCAATGAATTGACATTGCTGAGGCACAATTCAATAGAATAGTCTGGCGTCATGGAATAAGTGGCAATAAATCAATCCGACTATTGCACACGCACGTAGAGTCAATTTTGGTCTTCGTTGGTTATGATGCGAGCTGATTGACAGCAACCAACCGGCATGGTTGATTAAAATATAAGCAGACCAATAATTTCTGACATTGTTAACAAGTAATTTACCGAGAAAGCTTACATTGACAAAGATACGAAACATTTATGAAATAAGTAATTTTTTTTCTCTTTGATGAATGTGCAACATATGTGCAACATTTCAGCCGTTTCCGTTTTTTTTAATTTCAACTGGCCTGTCATTTTGCTGTATAGTTGATTTCTTCCAGCTGTTCACGGTCAGTTCTAGAGTCACAGAAATGTTTTACCTTTCACTATGGGAAATAAAATGGCCAGATGAGAATGGTTTGAGGTAAAGGCAAACTGTAGGCAAAACGACATTACGTTTTTGCACGTTCCTTTAATTTTTGGCCTCGACTACAAATATCAATTGGTAACATTTTCGCCAGCAGATAGTGAAATAATAAACGTCAAAAGCATAGTATTTATTTATCAGTTAATACCAGTTGCCAGTTATTGCAATCATGTCCATTAAAATTTACCTAATTAGCATGGATAATGATTTAATTTGAGCAGAGGAATCTAAATTCCATCAAAAGTATGCCTATTTTTGTTGAATATATATTGTAGGATACCTAAAGATTCTTCATAGAGCACAAATGAAATTACGATACTTTGGCCGTAAACGGAAGAATGTTCTGTTCTTGCCGAACAAAATGACCGAAAAATTGTCATATACCTAGGCGACGAACTATTATAAAAATAAATTGTACAAAGTGTTTTCGTTAGCACGCGTTAACAAGCCAAATGAGTTTAATAGATTTTTTAATCTTCAAATTAACAGCGTTTCTATGGTTACTATATGATTACTATTTAAAATATAACTACAGTACTATCCACATTGCCTTTAAGCAACGTCACTTAGAAACCAAGTTTGCACAAATGTTGTGTACTTAACTTGACGCATAAATGCAATAGGAGCACCAAAAAATAACTGGAGATTAAAAAACCTATGTTTATGCGAGGATTGATTTAATGTAAGGATTTTATTAATCAGAAACAGATACTAACTTTAACGAAAAACAAAAATAATAAATTTGGATAGGCTAATAGCTTATTTTTAGTACTTGGCCCATGTGCAAAGTTAAAAAAAAATCAAATAAAATAAATATTTCTATCTCATTTACACCTCGGGTAAGAATAAATGAAAATAATTGTAATTATCGAAAAGAAAATGCACTTGTTGAAATATAATTAGATCATTGCATTTCCTCAACGACCTTGGTTTCATTTTAAAGTGCCACAGTGCTTTATATATTGCTTACTCATTTCTTTCATTGTATTTATTAAGTAACTTCAAGGCAACATCTGTTAAGCATCCATGCAAGTCTTCAATAATATGCTGATCAATTACAGACGTGTATTTACCTTTCGATTTGGCACACAGGTTTAAATTCAAATGGTCTATTACTCTTGTTTAAATCAAGTTTGCGAACTTAAAGTAAACACCAATCCCATTGTATTTAACCAGTCATCAAACAACATAACAAAACTACCGCCATTCGCGGTTGTTAACCGTCTTGAAGATCTGAAATCTCGCAAAATAAACCTTGTGTTGTTTTGCAGCCAAATATAGCCACGAACAATTCGAACTATAATGAATCGATATTACATCGCCCATCATGCGGGATTGAAAAAATCGCCTTATCGGCTGAGTCATTTAGGTTGGATAAGAGCAATCAGGCCAATACAGGTACCATTTCCGATCCGCCTCTCTTCCTTCACTTTCCTCTTCTCAGTCTAACAATAACGTTCTTTTACATGCTATGAATACGGTGGATGATGATTAAATCAGTGGGCCCAATGTCGGATTGCCAAATATTGAAAATAGGTTGGATTTTCATGCAAATCCATTTAATGTGCAAAAATTGAACAACAGGATGCTCGAGCACGCACGTGGGATAAATTGGAAATTGATACATGTTGTGTATCGGAAATTGAAATACATGATCCTACGAGTATTACAGAACTGGGCTTACTATACATATCTGTGCGTCTCTAGATACGAAATTCAAATACCACAAAATTTCCTTAGCCCGGGCGGTGAAAAGTCGGTATTTTCTTTAGTTTACGAGATAAAGCTAATTTAACTGACTGGATCCCTGAAAGTATTCCACTTTGTACGGCACGTGTAAATAAATCTGCTTAAATCAATGCCAGAAACCTTAATCAATGTTAAATTTTCGTTATATTGGAATACCCTCCCCCCCCCCGATTGCAGCACAGACGACGGTAATGGGGATTTCTACTCCTACCTAAGTTATTTACTGAGTTGAGTAAGAAGTTCAAATATTCTTAGTTTTGGGTGACATGAATGCTCAAATGTTCCGGAAAGCTAAATATGGAAAAACTGCAAATAGATGAAAGCAAGTTCGAATATTAAGATCATCTAAATTTGATGATATCTGATCTTGACGATGAAAACTCGAACTTAACGTGGACAGAGATAATACCTTCTGTGCACATTTCAGGAACCACTGTGTGTGGTACTGTAGGTCGTAGTTATATAAGTCAATGGGTTTCCATAATGTCTCTGTCAGCTCGGATTATAATAATACTCCTAGGGCTAGAGGACCCCAATTGAAACGCGGTCTAAAAGACAATCCTAAATCCTATTGGACCAGAAATGCACAATGGATGGAAAAAGCTTCGCATTATGTAACAGCAGATATTTGTTCTAACTAATTTGTGCAACGGGCCCGAGAAAATTAAACATTAATGAAACAATAAACGATTGCAACGATAATCTGATAATAGAACGTTGTGTCTTGATAGGTGGGCTCAACGCTACGAATATCAATTTACTTGGGCACCTGCATCAGTCCCGATATGTCTACATTAATAATGTGGAATACCTATCAGGAATATAAATACGCAATTAAATCTTGTATCTTGAACATCGCATAGCTGCAGGCCCAGATGATCTGTTTCCGCCTTTATTCAAGGACGATACCACAATTGACGGTTGCGGAACATTTGATAGCACTCTTAGATCTGTAAAATCTTGATACTTTTACATTTCCAGGTGCACAGCTTGTTTTTTGCATTTATTGGCGAGTTCTTACTGGTTTCGTGACTCTGAAGCCGTCATTTAACTGCTTGTGAATTAAGGTTTGTTGATTCTTTCCGAATTTTCAAAAAAATTTATTTAACAAATATTTCCAGACAAGAAGTGTGAGGATGACTCCAGAGTCACGGGCCCAGTGAGAAGTCATCAATAAATGCCAAAAGAAAAGCCGTGCACGAGTAAATTTGAAGGAACCATGATTTCACTGACCTACTAGCGCTATCAATTGTCCCGAAACTGTAAATTGTGGTATCAGCTCGAATGATGACAGCACTTTACAATCGCCAATTTCTCATATTTAAGAATGGTGGCGACATAATTTGTAAGGCTTTAACTAAGTTTTCGTACTACATGGAATAAAGAGACTGTGGCAGTTTCTTGGAGCGAGCCGATTATCACTCCCACCTACAAAAAGGGTAATTCGAATTCATATGATAACCGCCCACTCAGCGCTTCGTGTGAATCACATACAAGAAAAGAACAAGCCGGATTCCAGCCAGGACGCGGTTGTATAGATAATAATTTTACCTTAAAGCAAGTACTTGAACAGCGGCATGTATAGGGCTGTCCAACAATAGCCGTTTTCCTAGACAAAAAGAGTTCATCTGACAAGATGAACCGCAATTTTCTATTCAATATTTTGTTGAAAATTGTTGTTACCATTATGTTTTCAAATATTATATATGATCTCTAGACAATAACTTATTATCGCGTTAGGACCAACAATGACTTATCGAACAACTTGACAAATGGTAGTGGTGTACTTTCCTCTTTACTCTTTAATGCTGTAATAGATGTCATTATGAATTCTATTCTTCCATACGTTCAGGATGCAGATATCGAAGTTCGCAGGAGCGGTGGATTAGTTGAGCTTGTTTAAATAAACGATATTGCATTTTTAATGCGATAAATGAGATTCTGCACAGACCATCTTAATTAGATTAGCCTAATGAAATTTATACCCTTCTAACTGTAAGATATTTGTAATGGATAACCCATCACTCAATTCAACTCTACAGCTTCAATATAAGACTTTGAACATAACGACAGGTTTACATATCACGGTAGCTCTATCAATAATTCAGACAAATGAGTGAAATGTGAGTATGACAATTGCGAAAGTCAGAGTAGCTTTCTCCATTCTTTGCCATTTATAAATAAACACGAGGATTTCGCATTACCTTAAAGGTAGTGCATGTAATTCATACTTACGTGGAGTTTTGTTATAAGATAGCGTTACTTAGTCATTTAAAATCGAAGAATTTAGACCCTTGCAAGCTTTAGACCACCATAGTTTAAACAGCATAGTCAAAGAATGAGAGACAATGGCATAGTTTTGGAGGCTGCGTCAGTTGCGGTGTCTCAATCATATTTTACGCAGGATTCATATTTTTAATGTGTTCTCCATTCATTTATCGATTGATATTATAACTTAATTTCGATAAATGCTCGTATAACATTTTAATATCCGATTATCGTTTTTAATTTCGATACGATTGAAATTTTTCTAACCGTGGGCTTCTATTTTTTTCATTATAATTTTTTCGTGTATGATTTTTTTTAACGCGACTACGTATTATAATAGGATTGCTAATTGTAAACACTTGGTGCAATGATGTATAACTTAAATATTAATGCATATTTATACAAATTCGGAAAAGTTGTCACTATTTTGTCAGATTACAACTTGAATGTATGTTTTAGGTTTATTAAATGGTTGACATAACAGTAATGAGAAGAACAAGTGAATTTGTTTGTTCAGTATATGCCACGAAAAACAGAAGAAAACATACATACAGATGTACACATGCGCACGCACGCATGCATAAATTATCAATTTAAATAAACTACTTTCACTAATTGCTTTTCCTTTTTCAACAATAGAGATGGAATGCCACAATTAAATGCTTCTGTAATCCACATTTCTTTGTCATTTATTGCTTTTAAAACACGCATTTCGGTATTTACTTACTCATAGTCTTGCATCAGATACTCAGATCGCTATGCAGGGCGGAATTCGTCAATTGTTAAATAAGTGAATCCAAAAGCATTTTGGACTAAATGAGATGGTAAAGAACAGAAATATTTCCTAAAGGTCGAACGTGTAGATTTCAAATATCACCCATTATACCATGCGTATTTCTGGAGCACTCTAAGTCGAGATATGGCGAGGATATGTGCATTTCTAAAACTGTTAGTGAAGACTTCTTCACCAAAAAAATTGTGCAAAAGAAAAATATATATTAATGAAGTTTGTGTGTGTGTGTGTTTTCTTTATTCATGGTGGCGCACGCGTGCGTGCGTGGAACTTTCAAACATCCATCTACGAATTAAACGAACATTGGTTGCGCGGGTGGTGATAACAATTATTATAATCAAGGTTGCGGTCTTGATATAAACACCTGACCCATTGATTACTTACATATGTCAGTATAAACCAAGAATTGTATAGTGTAGAAAAGGCAATTCATCCAGTAGACCGGTTTCGTCCTTATTGGGAACTCATCAAGAACTGGCCAGAATTTGCCGCGGACAGGATACGAATGTGCATTCAATCGGTTTAACAAATAACTCCAGTATCATCATAAGAAAAATTAAAATTATTAGATCTGCGCTCTGACTTACAAAAGCTGAATTCCAGTTCTTTTGTTTCTTCGGGATATTTCGATGTATTTGGCGACCACCTTCTTCAGTTCACCCATCATCACAAGTTTTAAAACACAAAATAATGAAGCAAGCGCGATAATTCCTTTAGCCATATCATTTGTACTTCAGACTGACCTTTCACTAGATCGTTGCGTGTCACGTGTGTGTTTATGTGTGTTTGTATCCATTAATGCTATGTTCATCCATCAAAGTGCCACTAGAGTGGCTGAATATGAATTTACCATTCATGCGTTAGACTGTCTGTTTTATATTCACCATGTGAAATGACGTAACTGAGGTCGCCCTCACATTTTCTTGTGGGAGGAAACCAGTAAATCAGAAACACTCAACATAACCACATTCCTCTGTAAGTGATAAAATTAGAAATCAGAACGAGTCATGCTAGTGTGAAATTTCACTCAAACAACTCAAGTTGTAAGTATGTATTAGGTGTTGCGAACCTAGTAACAAATTAGTTCAGTTGTGACCAGAAGGATAAACCAAAGGCAGCATGAACGGAAAGTATAATCTCATGCACATTCGTTTCGTGCTTACTGGCGACTCATCAGTAGGAGCCGGTATTACGCCCTTTAACCACTATATATTTGGTAGAAGAATGTGGAATAATAGGACGGTACAATCTCCTAGACGAATGTGTAAACCTGTAATAGTGAAGCTAACATAATCTAAGTCAACGACAATACGACTTCAATGCTAACTCACACTATATAATATATATACCGAGTCTGTAAAGGATACTAACACTATGGCCATTGTGTTAGTCGGCAGTAGCCATATTGTCGTTGACTTCAGATGAGTACCGCTTCACTATCACTATGGTTTCCGAGTCGTCTAGGAGATTGTACCGTCTATTATTCCCGCATTCTTCTACCAAATATATAGTGGTTAAAGGGCGTAATACCGGCTCCTACTGATCGAGTCGCCAGTAAGCACGCAACGCAATGTGCATGAGATTATACTTTCCGTTCATGCTGCCTTTGGTTTATCCTTCTGGTCACAACTGAACTAATTTGTTACTAGGTTCGCAAAACCTAATACATACTTTGCATATATATTAGTTCTTCGCAACAAACAGTATTTAACTGTAATATATTGAATTGAATGATGTCATGCTTACCGCGAAATGTGATAACTGATATCGATGAAGGCCAGAGTGTATGGTTTAACTGGAGTAACAGGTGTTCGGAAATTGTTGTAATTCTCAATTTGGGTGAACTTTTAGCATAAATTTATATCCATCAGGTTGGTATCATGTACCGACCCGGAAACCATAGTGTTAGTATCCGGTACTCATCGATTTCAAAAAAGGTATCAGTTACTAACACAATGGCCATAGTGTTGGTATCCTTCTACGAACTCGGTATATATATTATATAGTGTGAGTTAGCATTGAAGTCGTATTGTCGTTGACTTCAGATTATGTTAGCTTCACTATTACAGGTTTACACATTCGTCTAGGAGATTGTACCGTCCTATTATTCC